>BHFT01077025.1:0-53686 GCA_004320025.1 Laticauda laticaudata | reverse complement strand
TAGTAGGGTGTCGTTTAAATAATTGTTCGCTATGTTTAACTTTCGATGGTTGTATCGTTGAAGCAAAGGGAAGGTGTTACAGCGAGTGAAGTGGGAGCGCCTGTTAAATTGTCATTGTTCGTTCTTCCTCAGTTAGGCTCCCGGTTGCAGGCGGAGGCCCGCTTTGACGTGGCCATAATTTGGTATGGCTAAGCAGGATCTAAAACACTGCCTTTTGTTTTTTTTTTGTTTCTTTTTATGTTTTCTTGGTTCCCTTATTTGTTTTTTTGTTTTGACAGCAACAATGCGTCAAGAAAGGAGAAGGGAAAGACTAATCAACGGTGGCGGAAACCATAAATGGTCCTGAGAACCATATCTGGGCATTGCACAAAAGTACTTCCCAATCGCAAGCGCCCCGCATGCATTTCTCCCCCCCCTTTTGTCCATTGTTTAATGGCCTTAATTTGGGGGGAGGGGCTTAGTTTGATTTTATGTCAATAAAACATGGTGGGGCTTCCTATTGGTGGAGGCCATATTGTTGGAGAAACACGGTATCTAGCTAAAAAGGCATTAAGAGTTGCTAACCTAACCCTGCATAACTTTTTCTCCAGTAATTGTCTACTACCAACTAGAGCAGTGGTAGCTAACCTTTTTGGACTCCCGTGTGCCAGCACCCAGAAGGCAATGCATATGCCCCCTGAGCATGTGTGCGCAATCCTCCCCACTGCCCCTTTACCTGCTTTGCGCCTCACAGCCAATTTTCGGCCAGTTTGAGGTCTTTTTTGGCCTCTGCAGGCTTTGCAGGATGAATAATAAGCCCATTTTATCACTGCCAGTATTTACGGGAAGTGCCGAAACAGGCCTATTATTCATCCTGCAAAGCCTGCAGAGGTTTTTTTCAAGCCTCTGAGAGGCCAAAAAAGGCCTCAAACTGGCCGAAAATCAGCTGTGAGGCGTGCGCAGTGAGGTAAGTTTGTATATGGCTTGCATGCCGGCACAAATGGTTCTCCATGCCACCTGTGGCACGCGTGCCATAGGTTCTCCATCACGGAACTAGAGCATACAAAACATTTGCTGGACCAATACTCGAATACAGCTCATCAGTCTGGAACCCACATTGCAGATCAAACATTAACACAATCAGGAGAGTCTAGAGATATTTCATGAGAAGAGTCCTCCACTCCTCTACACGTAACAGAATACCTTATGCCACCAGACTTGAAATTTTAGGCCTAGACAACCTAGAACTACACCGCCTACGGTCTGACCTAAGCATAGTACATAAAATTATCTATCTATCTATCAATGACTACTTTCAACTTCAACGATAACAACACACAAGCACATAATAGATACAAACTCAAAATATACCATACCAAACTGGATTGCAGGAAATACAACTTCAAAAACAATGGTCAATGCCTGGAATACTCTACCTGTGATTTCTTCCTAAAACCTCCAAAACATTAACCTCAGACTGTCTACTGTTGACCTCACCCCATTCCTAACAGGTCTATAGGGGGCATGCATAAGCGCGCCAATGTGCCTACCATCCCTGTCCTAATGTTTCTTTTTATTCGTGTCGTCATAATTATGTTTATACTTATACCTGTTTTCTAATACTTGCTTCACAAACAAAAGAATAAATAAAAGAAAGGGATTTGAATTGGGTGAGCCAAAATGGAGATGGAAAGGGAGAACAAGGAGGTGGGAAACCTAGATCTGTGGTTGTTTGCTAGGGTAGCTCAATAGAACTTCCACAACAAGAGGCAGTCTGACTTTGCGTTCTTGAGGTGGAGTTTGTGGATTCTCCCCCCAACTCCTTCCACAACCACATTCCAGGACTGCACAATGTGCCATTGTTGGAAACCTGCATTCCACTGTTCCATTCTTTCCCATGTTGCATTTGGAATATACCGTAGCATCTCCAGGCACTGATTTTTTTAAAAAAATCTCTGGGAAACAGAGTTTTAGGACTGGGGTGGGGGACAAGCTTGTGGCCATGGGGTCTTTTTGGGGGGTCTTGGAGGGGAGAAACGGTGGGGCAGCCAGAAGCAGACAGCCAGGTAAACCTTGCAAGCCCCACCCACCTCTAGCCCCACCCTTGTCGAGCTCCTCCCCCTCACCTGTAGCTCCCAATTGCTGTGCATCAGCCCTGCTTTGACTCTTGATAGGTTGGAGTCAGTCCAGAAATGGGAAATGTTACTGAACTACAATTCCCAGCATCCCTCACTGATGTCCAGACTGGGGTGCTGGGAATTATAGTTTGAGAAGGTTTCCCATATCTGGCTACTTCCATTCTCAACCCAGAAGTGGGGAATGTTATTTAAATACAATTCCCAGCATACCTCACTGTTGGACAGGCTGGGCTGCTGGGAGTTGTAGTTTGGGTAGATTTCCCACACCTGACTAGTCCCATTCTTAGGGGTGGAAGTCATCATGGTTTGGGGTCTCACCAGCCTGTTTTCTTCCTGCTGTGCAGGGGAGGTCAGGATGCCTTCAGGCAAGACAGCGCGTCCACACATCACCGACAACAAGAACGGGACAGTGACGGTGAAATATGCCCCCACAGAGAAGGGGCTGCACGAGATGGACATCAAATATGACGGCAACCACATTCCAGGTGAGAAAGAGAGAGCAAATGGGGTAAGATTGATTCCTGGGGAAAGTAAGTGGCTGACTGGGGAATTCTGGGAGTTGAAGTCCACCCATCTTAAAGTGACCAACATCAGGAAAGAATGAAAACACACTACCACAACGAAAACACACGACGTTTGGGTGCACACGTTACGCTAAACCCATTTTATTAAACCATAGTTTGTTAAACAAAATAGATCTCTCTGGAACCAGGTCCTCTTTAAGTGGAAATTTGGATGTCTGTTTGCCAGAGCTGCCACACCTGACTGGGCAGGTGGGGGTGGGGAGGCTAGAGAAGATGACCTCTAAGCTCCTTTCCAACTCTAGGACTTTCATAAAGATTAGCTTATTTCCCAGAGTTCTTCCTTGCCCCCTGTCTGGAAATGGCAGTCTGCTCAGGATTATGGGATGTTGCTTTTTTCTATCCCCAACCAGGGAGCCCCCTCCAATTTTATGTGGATGCTATCAATGCCCGCCACGTTAGTGCCTATGGACCAGGGTTGAGCCATGGCATGGTCAACAAACCTGCGACCTTCACCATTGTCACCAAGGATGCCGGCGAAGGTGAGTCCCCTGGACCACATGTGAAAAAACGTGGTCAGTCCCATGGACTACGTGTGGAAAACATGATCAGCGAGTCATGATGTCTGCCCAAGAGGCGGCTGTCAGAGTTCCAACAAATCCACCCCATTCAAATCATAAGTCTCTAGCTGCATCTCTCAGAGTAAAAAAAGAAATGATTTATTAGGAGTGACCATGTCGGTGTTACCTGGGTGCAGCCGACTCTAAGGCACATCACTCATTCCCCCCTTGACCCTGGTCTTTCCCCCAACCCCTGAGTGTATATTCTCCAATGGGACACTTCCATAGCCAAGAGTCATCAATCATGTTCTCCAGTAATAATCTTGCCCTAACCCTAACCCACAGGAGGCCTGTCCCTGGCTGTGGAGGGCCCGTCCAAAGCCGAAATCACCTGCAAGGACAATAAAGATGGCACCTGCACTGTTTCCTACCTACCCACGGCTCCCGGAGACTACAACATTATTGTCCGCTTCGATGACAAGCACATTCCTGGCAGCCCCTTCACTGCAAAGATCACAGGTAGCCCTTTTGCTCTCTTTACCCCAACCTCAGCTGCTTTTATTTTATTTTGTTTTAGTTTATTTTATTATTATTTTAATTTATTCATTTCATTTCATTTCATTTCATTTCATTACATTTCATTTTATTATTTTATTTTTATTTTATTCTTTTATTTATTATTATTTTCTTTTCTTTTCTTTTTTCTTTTACTTTACTTTATTTCATAAAACATGAAGAATGGTTGTAGGATTTGGGTCTGTTTAGACTAGAACCTTAGGGACGCGGTGGCTCAGGGGCTAAAACACTGAGCTTGTCGATCAGAAAGGTTGGCAGTTTGGCGGTTTGAATCCCTAGTGCCGCGTTGCGGAGGGAGCTCCCGTTCCTTGTCCCGGCTTCTGCCAACCTGGCAGTTCGAAAGCATGTAAAAAATGCAAGTAGGAAAATAGGGACCACCTTTGGTGGGAAGGGAACAGTGTTCTGTGCGCCTTCGAAGGCGTTTAGTTCTGCTGGCCACATGACCACGGAGACGTCTTTGGACAGCGCTGGCTCTTCGGCTTTGGAACGGAGATGAGCATCACCCCTTAGAGGTGGAAACGACTAGCACGGATGTGCTAGGGGAACTTTTACCTTTACCTAGACTAATGAACAGAAGGACTAGGAGGGTAACATGATAGGATCTTCCAGGACTTGAGGGGCTGCTCCAAAGAAGAGGGGGGTAAATCTATTCTCCAAAGCACCAGAAGGCAGGACAAAAAGCAACAGATGGTAACTAATCAAGAAGAGAAGCAACCTGGGGAAATTTCATTTCATACAGTTAGAACAATTAACCAGTGGAACAATTTGCCTATAGAAGTTGTGGATGCACCAACGCTTTGATTGCTTATTGCACCCAATGACTATCATTAAGTGTTGTATTTTAGGATTCTTGATGACTCTTGACGAATGTATCTTTTCTTTTATGTATACTGAGAGTATTTACAGCAAGACAAATTCCTTGTGTGTCCAATCACACTTGGCCAATAAAGAATTCTGTTCTATTCTATTCTATTCTATTCTATTCTATTCTATTCTATTCTATTCTATTCTATTCTATTCTATTCTATTCTATTCTATCCTATCCTATCCTATCTTATCCTATTCTTTCTTATTCTATTCCATTCCATTCCATTCCATTCCATTCAAGCTTTTAAGAAGAGACCGGACAGCCATTTGTTAGGAATGGTGTAGGGTCTCCTCCTTGGGTGGGGAGTGGTTGGACTAGATGACCTCTAAGGTCCCTTCCAACTCTGTTAATCTGTAAAGCTCCTTCCAACTCTGGGATTCTGACCGGGAAAAATCAGTCCTTCCAATACTTTAGAGAAATCTTGAACCCTAACCCTGACGGCTTCTCTCTTGCCATTCTTCCTGGCCCAGGGGACGATTCCATGCGCACCTCCCAGCTGAACGTGGGCACTTCCACTGACGTGTCACTGAAGATCACCGAGAGTGACCTGAGCCTCTTGACCGCCAGCATCCGGGCCCCATCTGGGAACGAAGAGCCCTGTTTGCTCAAGCGCCTGCCCAACCGCCATATTGGTGAGTCCTTTTTCACATGGACACGCAACCGTGCATGGAGGAATAGCCGCTGACGTTGCAGAGGACTGAGGGTTTTACAAGCTGTGAAAATCGGGAAGGCAGCTGGAAGAGCAGCAGAGAGACAGGAATAGAAGCAACCACTGGCTCTTTGCTGCTCCTAGTGGACGTTTGGAGTTTTGCAGTCAGATCCAGTATACCTAAAAAGAGAGTAGTCATCAGGGAGAATCATGGTACCTCAGAGTTGAAGTATTGGGGGGCTTGGTGCTTTCTGAACTGGGTAGTTTTCTTGCAGACGTTTCATGACCACACTAGGGAACGTCGTCAATGCTAGAGGGAGTGGGGTTTGCGGAGTGGAGGAGAAGGAGAAAGAGATGGAAAAGGAGAGGAGCAAGAAGGGGAGGAGGAAGAGGAGAGGAGGAGGAGGAGAAGGACTGTGGGGTCCTTGATGCTCTCTGAGGTTGGTGGTTTTCTTATGGACATTTCATGACCGAACTAGGTAACATCATCCATGCTAGAAGGAAGAGAGTTTGTGGAGAGGAGGAAGAGGAGGGGAAGGGGAAGGAGAAGGAGAAAGAGGAGGAAAAGGAGAGGAACAGAAAGGGGAGGAGGAAGAAGAGAGGAGGAGGACTGTGGGGTCCTTGGTGCTCTCTGAGCTTGATTGTTTTCTCGCAGACGTTTCATGACCCAACTAGGTGACATTATCAGTGCAAGAAGGGAGTGGCTTGCCCTAGTAATGTTGGTGGGAGCGATCTTGATAGTTCTTTGATAATTTTACTGTTTGATTATTTCTCTGGGTTGGTAGTTCCTTGACCGAGGTATTGCTGTCTGCTTGACTATTAACCTTGTTGACATTAACCTTGGTGTTACCCTCTGCTCACCTGGGCCTTGATTGCTGGCGAGGAGTTTTTTGTTCCCATTTTTTAGCTTTTAGATCATCTCTTTGGAATGGGGAGTTCGATGTTCTAGAGCACGGATGTTAAACTCCGTGATAATTCCGTGATCGTCACATGATGCATCGTGACATTTTTTCCCTTTGCGGAGCTGGGGTGGACATGATCTGCACATGATGCATCCAGCCCACAGGCCACCACTTCGACACCCCTCTTCTAGATGTTCCTCTTGAAAGAGAGAAAGCAAGATAAATTCTCCTCTTTACATAGGACAATTAATTTTGTCTCCTCCACCTGCAGCACTTTCACACTCTGTTCTTCCGTTGTGGGAATTTGTGTGTGTCTCATTTCCCAGAATTCTCTGTGACTTCCCTTCCCTGGCAGTCTGTGCGGTTTGATGAAAGAGCTCCTGGCTTTGGTGAAACCTATCCAGGGGCTGCCAGCTGCCCTGCAGGCCCCCTTCACCTTGTCCTGCCCCACCTTCATTTCCCCCTCTCTCTCCCCCCCCCCAGGGATCTCCTTCACCCCCAAGGAGGTTGGGGAACATGTGGTAAGCGTCAAGAAAAGTGGCAAACATGTCACCAACAGCCCCTTTAAGATCATGGTGGGACAGTCGGAAATTGGCGACGCCAGTAAGGTTAAAGTGTCCGGTAAGGGGCTGATAGAAGGACGCACCTTCGAGATATCCGAATTCATCGTCGACACCCGGACTGCAGGTGAGGAAAAGGAGGTTGTGAAAAATACCCTGTTTCCCCGAAAATACGACCTACCCTGAAAGCCCTAGCTTGATTTTTACATGTGGGCCCCATATAAGCCCTACCTCCCTAATGAATAAGCCCTAATTAAATAAGCCCTAATTAAAATCCCACCCACTCCAGAGTGAATGGGTAAAAATTAAGCTAGGGTGGGGATGGGTGGTGGAGGAGCTGTCCTACTATTTACCTTTAGGTAGTTGTAGCCAGTCCTCGTGCACCCAACCCCTGTCTTGCTGGACCATTTCTTCTGCAGCTGGCAAGGCTGGCCAGGCTTTCCTGAAGGCCTCTGGAGCTGAGAACAAAGCTCTGGATCGATCCTGAAGGCTGAAGAGTCCTCAGGGAAGCCTTGCTGGCCACAGGAGAAGAAGTTCCTGAAAGCCTCGGACAGCAAAAAGGAGGCTGGGGGTGACACACACAAGTGAAGTTAGTCAGTGGATGACATCCCCGAAAATAAGACCTGGTGCCTTTTGTGGTGGCAACCCCCCCCCATAAGACAGGGTCTTATTTTCGGGGAAACACAGGTATTGTCGAGCTGCAAAACATCTTTCACCAACAATACAACTTGGCAGCAACGACTGGTCCTTCAGAGCTAGGAAAATGGAGCCCAAACTTTCTCAGCGAGACCGTTGAATTTTACAACCGCCCCATGTTACAAATTTCTTGCCACAGACGTTAAGTGAATCACTGCAGTGGTAGAGTTAGTAAGACAGTCATTAAGTGAATCCAGCTTCCCCCAATGGATTTTGCTCATCAGAAGGATGCACAAGGGAATCACGTGAATCTCAGGGACATGGCAGCTGTTGTAAAGATGAGTCAGTTGCCAAGGGTCTGAATTTGGATCAACCACGGGGATGCTGCAGTGGTTGTAAGTGTTGAAAATAGTTGTGTCACTTTTTTTTAGTGCCTTTGTAACTTCAAATGGTCACTAAATGAATTGTTGTAAACCGAGGGCTATCTGTATTTTGTTCTTCTCAACCAACAATCGGCACCTGCTAGGAGTTAGTTCAGGCTCCATGGAATTCAAGGGAAGTGGGACTTAGTTCACTTGTGACTATGTAGGGATGTTAGGCAGATTCCTCTTTTCACTCCCACCCCAAATTCTGCCACAGCTGATATTCAAAGCTTGCCAGGAGAATAAACCGATTTATTGGTTCCAGGCTATGGGGGTCTCGGCCTCTCCATCGAAGGTCCCAGCAAAGTGGACATCAATTGTGAAGACATGGAAGATGGCACCTGCAAAGTCACCTACTCGCCAACCGAGCCCGGAAATTACATCATCAACATTAAATTTGCCGATAAACACGTGCCAGGTATGTCTGTCTGTCTGTCCCTGACTTCCTGAGAATGTAATTAAGCACATGCTTAGTTCAAGCAACTCTTGTTTTAGTTCAACGCTGGGAATTATATTCATTCTCAGCCCATAATGAGTCCCAAACAGTCCCTTGAGATAAGCACCCACCTTTCTCTCCTTTGAATTGATGCCAACAACTGAAGTGTTAAATTAACTGAAAAAAAAGCAACTGAAGTACAAATTCCACACAGAGCTTCAAGGTTTAATTCGAACAGAGTGAATGACTTTGCTTCCTGCAAAGGTTTCTTCACCTTTGCCTGTTCTTTATACCTTAGGGGAGGGGAAAATCACCTCTAAGCCTTATTCCCGAGTTGTCCCTTTTGTCTTAGCTGCTCTTGCCTTCTGGCAGCTCTGCGCACATGCACACTGGGAACAGGCTCTCTTTACTCTTCTACCTCACTGCTGTCAGATTCTGGAGGCTCCAGAGTCAGCACTCAGCTCCCAGATGGTCCCGGTCCCATCTGTGTATTGGACATTGGACCCTCGTCCGAGTCCTTCCCAGACTCCCGGACTGGTTCCCGTTCTTCCCCACTGTCCGATTCCTCTGCTGTCTGCATAGGCTGCCAGCGAACCACAACAGGCTTCCTCATCCAATGGGGTGGGAGAATTTAAAGTTTCTTGCTCTCAAGTTGAGTGCTGGGTGAGCATTAGGCTGGTGTTTCTCCCACCTGGGGAAGAGGTGTGGACTTCAACTCTCAGAATCCCCCAGGCTGCAGGTGTCCTGCAGGGGGCAGCTGGGATGGATGTCCCAGACTGTTGAGATAACCACTAGCCTTGCTGACCCTTTCAGGAAGCCCCTTCACTGTCAAGGTTACTGGAGAGGGACGGATGAAAGAGAGCATTACACGCCGGCGCCAGGCACCTTCTATCGCCACCGTGGGCAGCACCTGCGACCTGAACCTCAAGATCCCAGGTAAGGGGGCTACTGGAAATGGAGGGGCTCCAGAGGTTGGCGTTAAGTCAAGAGAGGCTGGCTGGATTTTGGGGTTCTCCAGCTTGGAGAAAATCCTTTAAAGGCCGGGCGGATCCAAGGTTGCCCACTCAAAAGTTATGTGCAGCCTCCATCTCTATGTCCCATTTTCTAACTGGCTTCCTCCTCCTCCTCCTCTTCCTTTTTTTCTTTCTTCCTCCTTCCTCTTCTTCTTCCTTTCTCCTTCCTTTTTCCTTCCTTCTTACTCCTTCCTCCTCCCCTTCCTCCCCTCTTCCTCCTATCTCCTCTTTCCCCTTCTCTTCCTTCATCTCTTTCCCCCCTCCCCCGCCTCCTCCTGCCTCCCCCTTCCCCCTCATGGCTGCTGGCGCAGGGAATTGGTTCCAGATGGTCTCGGCTCAGGAGCGCCTGACCCGCACTTTCACGCGCAGCAGCCACACCTACACACGCACCGAGAGGACAGAGATCAGCAAGACACGCGGTGGGGAGACCAAGCGCGAGGTGCGGGTGGAAGAGTCCACGCAAGTGGGTGGGGACCCCTTCCACAACGTCTTCGGAGAGTTCCTCGGCCGCGAGAGCCTCGGCTCCTTTGGCAGCATTGCCCGGACCCAGGAGGGTGCGTGGGCCTTGCCGGTGTGCCGTGCGCTCGCTCGCTTGTGCCCCTGGGCCTCACACCCAATGGGGAGCACAGCGGTGTGTGAACTGCATGCCAGCTTCACTTGGGCAGGAAGAGAAGCTGAATGGGTATGGGGGCATGAGAAGAATCCCCTCACTGTGTCTCCTTGGTAGAGTTTTATCTGTCCATTCTGAGCAGTGGTAGCTTGGCAAATTTAAGCTGGGGGGGGACTTCAATTCCCAGAATTCCCAACTTCAACTCTAAAAATTCCAGACCTCAACTCCCAGAATTCCAGGCATTAATCCCCAGAATTCCAGACTTCAATGCCCAGAATTCCAAAGTTCAATCCTCAGAATTCTAGACTTCAAATCCCAGAATTCCCGACTTCGATTGTCAGAATCTGCCCATTCTGAGCAATGTTAGCTTGGCGAGTTTAAGCGGGGTGACTTCAATTCCCAGAATTCCAGACTTCCATTCCCAGAATTCCCTTCCGACTCTACCGTCTTGTATTTTGCATCTTCTATGCATGCTGCTTTTTGGAGTGCTGTGTTTTTACCTTTGGTCCAACCATGTCACTCTTAACTAAACGTCGGCTAAAAACCAAAGATATTTTATCAGGGGGAAAAATTCTTCTTGTTCGTGAGTGAATTCTACTAACACTTGTATGCCTTTAATTTCATGCTCCTGTGTGTTTTCGGCACTTGCGGGAAATTAGTTGACGTGTTATTTCAACATGGAATTCAGGACAGGTGTGGCAAAACTTGAAGGTAGAAGAAATGAACAAAAAAGTTTCCCCAGTGTTGAAAAAAAAACAAAGCTCTGAGGCCTTGGCCTTCTTGAGGACTAGAAGCATGGTTTTTTTCTTTGTTTGAAAGGGATAGCATGGCCACTTTCTCAAAGCCCTGAATGGGTGGTTGCTGGGTGGGTGGAGCCATGGTGAGCCGGGCCTACCAGAACTTCCTGTTTCTGGCTTCCGGTGGGCCTCCAGAACCCGGGAAGGGCTGTTTTCACCATCCCAAGGGTCCACTGGAGGCCCACTGGAAGCCAGAAATAGGCCTGTTCTGCCACTTCCGGTTTTTCTGGGACGGCCATTTTTCGCCCTCCCAAGGGTCCGGAGGCTTCCTGTGGGCCTCTGGGAGGGCGAAAACAGCCTCCCCCGGGCTCTGGAGGCTTTTTGGAAGCTGGAAACAGGCCTATTTCTAGACTTCCGGAAGGCCCGTTTTTCCCCCTCCCTGAAGCCTGCATTGGAAATGGGCCATGTGGAGACTCCTGGCAGTGGAGGGGCGGTCGGGGCTGGGCCAGCCGGTCAGTTGAAATACCGGTTCGGTGAACCAGCTGTAACTTTAACAACCGGTTCATTCGAACCGGTCTGAACCGGTCAAATCCCACCCCTGCCAGCTTCCTCGTCTGACTGTCCTATGTGCCCTTTTCTGACCCTTGCAGGGGAGGCCGGCCTCCAGGCCATGACCGCCCAGGTGACGTCCCCCTCGGGAAAGATGGCCGAAGCAGAAATCATCGAGGGAGAAGACAGCGCCTACTCCGTGCGCTTCGTGCCCCAGGAGATGGGCCCCCACACCGTCAATGTCAAATATCGGGGGCAGCACGTGCCCGGCAGCCCCTTCCAGTTCACTGTGGGGCCGTTGGGCGAAGGGGGATCCCACAAAGTGCGGGCAGGAGGGCCCGGCCTGGAGAGGGGCGTGGCCAGCGTGCCAGGTAAGGCTGACATCATCCTCTGTGCCCTGGCATGGCCAGGTGTGGCTTTGAACCCCTTTCATTTCCTCCCCACTGTCTTGAATTGAAGAACTCACCTGGCAGCTTGGAAAAAGCCAGGAAGGCTGGTCTCAGCATTCTTGAGGACTAGCAGCATGTTTTTGGTGGGTTTGAATTAAGTGGCGTGATTCAGGAGGCCAGGCTTGTGATCCCTTGGATCTCAGGAACACTTGGAAGCTCATGGCCAACCTGGTCTATCCCATTTGCCTTCAGAAATGGTGCAGGTAGGGTTTCCTTGTTTGGGCGGGGGGGGGGGTTGGACTAGATGACCTACAAGATCCCTTCCAACTCTGTTGAAATCTATAAAGATCTCTGTTCTGGGATTCCCACCATAGGGGGCTCCGGAGGGAGCTTGAAAACACCCAAATGCAGAATGGAGGCCTTGCCCTCCTTTTTCAGCACCTGTTGCAGGTAACAAAAGAGGCCGGCTTCTACTGCATAGGTGCATCTGCCATCTTGACTTTTCTGACCCTCCATGGGTCGCCTCTGACGCACCTTCACAGGCCTCAGTGGCAGGAACAGAGATGCCCTGGCTGAACAGGGAGGATTGGTTTCACCCAGTTTCTTCTGCCCTCAAATGGGCTGGCAGGCAGTCATTTTAAAAAAGTTCATTATTAGAGTGAATTAATTAACAGCCTTCTTTTCTGGTTGGGGAATTGTCACCCAGCAACCTTCCTTCCTTCCTTCCTTCCTTCCTCCCTCCCTCCCCTTTTTTCCTCCTTCCCTTTTTACTTCCTCCCTCCTTCCTCCTCCTCCCTCTCTTTCTCCTTCCTTCCTACCATCCTCACTCCCTCTCTTGTCCTTCCCTCTTTTCCTTCCTTCTTTCCTACCTCCCTCTGTCCCTGTCTTCTCCTTCCCTCTTTTCCGTCCTCCCTCCCTCCTTCCTTGCTCCCTTCCTCCTTGACTCTCTGTTGACTCCCTGCTCTCTTCCCAGCTGAATTCAGCATTTGGACCCGGGAGGCCGGGGCCGGGGGTCTCTCCATTGCGGTGGAGGGGCCCAGCAAGGCCGAGATTGCTTTTGAGGACCGGAAAGACGGTTCCTGCGGAGTCTCGTATGTGGTCCAAGAACCAGGTAGATATTGGGCTGCATTGGGGTCAAGCTGGACAAAACCAATGCCAAGAATAATTTAAAAATAATGTCAAAATCAGGCTATCCAGAAAGCTCAGAGGCTTTTTCCTTCCTTCCCCTCCCCCCCGCCAGGCGACTACGAGGTCTCCATCAAATTCAACGATGAACACATCCCGGACAGTCCCTTTGTGGTCCCTGTGGCCTCACTCTCGGACGATGCCCGACGCTTGACCGTCACCAGCCTCCAGGTATCTGATGGAGGAGAATAGTGGTAGCCCAGGGCTGAACTGTGGGGTCCTTGATGCACTCTGAGCTTGGTGGTTTTCTTGCAGATGTTTCATGGCCCTGCTAGGTAACTTCATCAGTGCTAGAAGAGAGAGTGGTTTGTGGTGAGGAGGAAGAAGAAGGGGAGAAGAAAGGGAAGGGTTGGAAGAGAAGGGGGAAAGGACTAGAGGAGAAGGGGAAGAAGGAGGAAGAGCGATGGAGGAGAAGGAGGGGAAAGAGAAAGAAAAAGAGAAGGAGAAAGGGAGAGGGGGTAGGGGGAGGAGAGCTGTGGGATCTTTGGTTCTCTCTGAGTTTGGTGGTTTTCTTCCAGACATTTCATGACCCAATTAGGTAACGTCAGTGCCAGAAGGCAGTTGGGTTTGTGGAGTGGAAGAGGAGGAGGAGGACAGCTGTGTGTTCTTAATGGTCTTTGAGCTTGGTGGTTTTCTTGCAGACATCTCATGACCCAACTAGGAAACATCATCAATGCTAGAAGGGGTTTGTGGAAAGGAGGAACAGGAAGAGGAGGAGAAGAAGGGATGGAAGAGAGAAGGAGAAGAAGGAGGGAAAGAAGGAGAGAAGAGGAAGGAGAAGTGGAGGAAAGAGCGATGGAGGAGATGGAGAAAGAAAAAGAGAAGGAGAAAAGGAGGTGGAGAGAAAGCTCATAAAATGGGGCAGCAGATTCACTTCACAAACGTCTCACTTAGCAACAGAAACATTGGATCTTAATTACGGTCATAAGTCGAGGACTACCTGTACCCTGGCAGGAAGCTGGGGAAGGTTGTGGCTTGGGACGTTGTGTGGATCTGACTTGGTGCCGTGTTCCCTGTTCCTGCAGGAAACGGGTCTGAAGGTGAACCAGCCGGCTTCGTTCGCGGTGCAGCTTAACGGGGCTCGCGGCGTGATCGATGCCAAAGTCCACACGCCCTCCGGCCTGGTAGAAGAATGCTACGTCTCTGAGTTGGACAGCGGTGAGTGCCAACTTAGGGTGGGGAGGGCAATGTTTTGGGGGCTCTGGGGACCCCTTCTGTGTTTTTTCCATGGACCGAGGGGGACGTGGTTTCGCATGTCGCCTACATCCCACGGATGGGGCTTCGCTTATGTTAGATTTTGTAGCAGAAATTCAAATCCAGAAAAGCCCACCCAGATGTCTGATTTAGTAGGATTCTTTATATACGTAATAACATTTGAAATAAAGTTAACAATACCAATCGTAGATTCTTCCAATGTGGGTAAAGGTTACAAGCAAAACACAAGCAGCAGCTTCAGAGCTTGGAGCAGAGTAGTTTTAGTTTCAGAGCTGAGAGCGCAGATAAACCATGCCCAGTCTCTCTTTAAGTTTCAGCCCCCAGTTCAGCTCCCATGGGCTGACCTTGTTACCCATGTCTCTACCAGTTCATGAATATTCTGACAGCTTATTTGTGTGGCCTGGTTTCTGGCATGCCGTGGCCCCTGGCTGGTTACCAGACCGGGAATTGGAGACCTCTGTGTTATGGCATTGTTGCAAAGTTAGGCTGTCCAAATGCGTTCCCTTCCCGCCATCTTCATCCATACCCCAGTTATAATTTAGAACATTCTTTTTTTCATTTTTTATTAGTTTAGAACAGGGGTGTCAGATTCACGTGGGATCCGGCCCATGGGGTGCTTAAGTCTGGCCCACACCCACCCTCCCCAGACTCCGTTATTGCTGGCAGAGGGGCTGTCAAAACAAACTAAAAATGAAACAAAAGGAGAAATGTTTCCTTCTTTTCCATCTGAGCATGCAGGACAGGAAAGGAGCAAGGGAAATAGGAAAGAGAAAGAGAAAGAAGGAAAGATGGAAAGAAAGCAAGGAAGGGAAAAAGAGGGGAAGAGGGGAAGGAAGAAGAAAGGAGGAGGAAGGGGGAAGAAAAAGAAGAAAAGGAAGGAAGGAAGGAAGGAAGGAAGGAAGGAAGAAAAAAGGAGAATGAAGGGGAAGGCAAAAGAAGAAAAGGAAGGAAGAAAAAAGGAGAAGGAAGGGGGAAGGAAAAAGAAGAAAAGGAAGGAAGGAAGAGGGGAGGAAGGAAGAAGAAAGAAGAAAGAAGGGGAAAAGAAAAGAAGAGGAAGGAAGGAAGAAGAAAGGAGAAGGAAGGGGGAAAGAAAAAGAAGAAAAGGAAGGAAGGAAGAAGAAAGGGGAAGGAAGGGGAAAGGAAAAGAAAAGGAAGGAAGGAAGAAGAAAGGAGAAGGAAGGGGAAAGGAAAAGAAGAAAAGGAAGGAAGGAAGAAGAAAGGAGGAGGAAGGGGGAAGGAAAAAGAAGAAAAGGAAGGAAGGAAGAAAGGAAGAAAGAAAGAAAGAAGAAAGGAGAATGAAAGGGAAGGAAAAAGAAGAAAAGGAAGGAAGGAAGGAAGGAGAAAGAATGAAAAGGAAAGGAAAAAGCAAAGTGAGGAAGGAAGGGGATTATAATGAGCGGGAGGGAGGATCTGATGGAAGTCCTGCATTAGCATTGGGCCACCAGAGGTGTCACCAGTACATGTCCCGTGTCTTGTCCACCACGTCCACACTCCTGGCCACGCCCACCATGGCCACATCCCCCACCTCTGGCCCTCTGAGGTCAAATGCAACCCTGATGCGGCCCTTAAAGAAATGGAGTTTGACATCCTTGGCTTAGAATATAAACTACAAAAAGACAAAAGCAAATCGTAGGAAAAACAGGAAAGGGAAAAGTGTAGGAAAAGAGGACAAAAGAAAGAAAAAACCCTGGACTTCCGACTCTCTTTGGTGTAGTAAAAATAAGATAATAGCATCAGATCTCTCTTCTTTTTTTTTTTTTTAACTTCTACACAATAGTATAAACAAGCCATTTCTAGAACAAGAAACCCATCTCATTGGGAACACCCAAAATTTCATTTTGTCACCCCACCTCAAGCACAAAGTCCAGAAGTGGTTTCCAAATAGGTTTTTCCAATAGAAATAAAAGTAATTGTGTGTTTTTGCCTCCTTTTATCAAAGCCATCAATTGAGCCATCTCTGCTAACTCCCACCAAGTTTGGCAGCCGTTTGTCCATTGTGGGAATTAAAATGTCCTTCCGTTTTTGTGCGTAAATGAATCTTGCTGCCATCAATGTATCTAACACATAATTTGGAGCATTTGGGGGAGGGAGTGTTTCACAGCAGGCTTACTTTTTATGCTCATCCTGCAAGGTAGGCCAGCTGCCAGAGGAAAACATACTGAAGGGAACCACACGGCCAGGGGGAGGTGGGATTCTACCGGTTTGGACCGGTTCACATGAACCGGTTGTTACATTTTGCATCTGGTTCACCGAACCGGTATTTGAAACCACCGGCTGGGCCCGCCCGCCCTGCCCCTCCCCTCCCCGGAGTTTCTCGGTGGCCCATTTTCAATTCAGGGTCTATGCAGAGGCTCTGGGAAAAAAATGGGCCTTCTGGACGTTCGGAAACGGGCCTGTTTTCGGCTAACGGAGGCCCTCCGGAGCCTGGGGGAGGCCATTTTCACCCTCCCAGAGGCCCGAGGGAAGCCTCCGGACTCTGGGGAAGGCGGAAAATGGCCCTTCCGGATGTTCCGCTAGGCCACGCCCACCATGGCCACACCCACCCAGCAACCAGGCAGCGAATCGGTTGGTGGGATTATTGAATCCCACCCCCTGCACGTGGCAGATGCGAGATTTGGACTGGAGGCACCTGACGGGGCCCAAAGGTCCATCCCAGCTCCTGGGCGATGCCAGGTGCCCACCCGCAAATTGGTGAGGGGGCTTTAAACAAGTATTGCGGGGGGTGGGGGTGGGGGGCTCAGAGCGATTTGAGGAGGCCCGAGACGGAAAGATATTGGGAGGTTTTGGGCTGAGGGGCTTGCATTGCCGAGCTTGACCTGTTGGATTTCTTCTCCAGACAAATATGCCATCCGCTTCATCCCTCACGAGAATGGCGTCCACTCCATCGATGTCCGGTTCAACGGGCGACATGTGCCGGGCAGCCCCTTCAACATCCGTGTGGGGGAGCAGAGCCAAGCGGGAGACCCCGGGCTCGTCACGGCCTATGGCCCAGGCCTGGAGGGAGGAACCACAGGTAAGGCCCTGCCAGGTGAGGTGGGGTGGGGTGGGGGGACAGGCAGGGGCTTCAGGGAGGCTCTGGAACAGGGAGAGCAGGCAGGTGGAGCACTGAATGCCAGGACCTCCCAAGTTCCCTTTCCCTTCCCTCCTTCTCTCTTTTCCCTTCCTCCTTCCCCCCCTCTCTCCCTAAATTCCTTCTTCTCACCCTCCCTCTCCTACTCCTCTTTCTTCCCTTTCCTCTTTCCCCTTCCTTCCTCCCTCCCTTTCCTCCCATCCACTCTCCTTCCCTCTCCTTTTTCCTTCTTTCCTCCCGTCCCTTCCTCCTATCCTCTCTTTCCCTTCCTTCTTCCTTCCTTCCTCCTTCCCCATCTCCTCCTTCTTCCCTTTTTTCCCTTCCTTCCTGTCCTCCCCCTTTTCTCTCCTTCTCTCCCTCCACCCCTCCTTCTTCTCTCCCTCCCTCTCCCTCTCTTTCTTCCCCTTTTTCCTTCTTTCCTCCATTCCCCTCCTCCTCTCCTCTTTCCCTCCCTCCCTTTTTCTTTCCCTCTCTCCCTTTGTCCCTCTCTTTTCTCCCTCCCTCCCTCTCCTTCCTTTTTCCTTCTTCCCTCCCTCCCCTTTCCTTTCCTTCCTTCCTCTTCTTCTTCACTCCCTCCCCTTTTTCTCTCCCTTTCCCTCCTTCCCTCCCCCTTCTCTCCCTCCCTCCCTCTCCTGCTTCCCCTTTTTCCTTCTTTCCTCCCCTCCTCTTTCCCTTCCTTGCATTCTCCTTCCCCATCCTTTCCATTTCCTTCCCTCCCTCTCCTCCTTCTTCTCTCCCTCCCTCCACATTCCTGCAACCCTTGTAAAATACAAGCCAGTTCCCAACGCTTGGATTTATTATGTTGTCACAGTCGTAAGTCAGTAGTCATAAATTTTCTTTTTCAGTGTTTTATTTTTTTTTAAATTGAGCAGTCACTAAAGGAATGGTTCATAAGTCGAGGGATATCTGAATTGCTGGTGTGCCTGGTAAAATCCTGCTGCGCCTTCCAAGGGACTTGCTTGCTTTCAGCAACCAGGGCTTGGCACCAACACCCCGAATTCTCCCCTAAAAATCCATTGTGTGACCCTCCCCCCCAGAGCATACAATAAGTTCTTCCGCTGCTTGTAAAAGGGCCTCCTTGTGCACATAAAGAGGCAATGCCTCCCAGGAGTTTTTCTGCAAGAGAGCTGGGCATTGTGCCAGTCCCGGCACCAATAGAAACAGCCCTGGCTAACCCCCAACCTTCTCTCTCTTTTTTCCTGGCAGGGGTCTCCTCCGAGTTCCTTGTGAAGACCCGAAACGCCGGCTCAGGGGCCCTCTCGGTCACTATTGATGGGCCCTCCAAGGTGCAGATGGACTGCCAGGAGTGTCCCGAGGGCCACAAGGTCACTTACATGCCCATGGCGCCTGGAAGCTACCTCATTTCCATCAAGTACGGGGGTCCCCAGCATATCGTCGGCAGCCCCTTCAAAGCCAAAGTCACGGGTGAGTGGAGTCAACTCAGAAAACATTTCTGTTTTAGAGTTGTCATTAGCAGGGAGGGGTGAGGCGAGGAGACAGATTTGATGGATCAATGCGGGAGTTTAAAACCAAAAGTTCATTCCATTCTTATCTTGCAAAGATTGTAACTAAGCGACTGCAATTTCTGCCAGGGAAACTCCCTAATTGGAGAACGTGATTGTTAACTCTCAGCTATGAAGGTGTTTTGGTTGGAGAATATGATTTATGACACACCCAGAAGGTTGGGGTGGGGGAAAAACAGGGTCATAAGTGACAGTGAATCATGTGTCTCAGAGTCGACTTCATACAGGTCATGCCGACATGTTTGCTCCTAATAAATCCTTTGAGGGTTTTGAAGCTTGGCTTGAGGCTCACAATTTAATTAGGGCAACTGCCGGAATCCTGACAGCAATCTCCTGGCTAGGGTTTCAGGGCCCTTGGGAGGAGAACACTGACCCCTCTCGGACAGCATTCCCACAACCCCTGTCTCAGTTCTGGAGGGTGGGGGGAAGATATTCTGTCCATGCCCAGAGGAATATTGCTTTGCATGTCCAGTCTTGGACACAGCCCGGGTGAGCCTCTGATAAATTACTTGAATATGTTTGATGGACATTTTGGTCTAGGAGTTGGAACTCTAGATGAGAAACCTGGAGAATGTGAGTTCCAGTTCTGCCTTCGGCCTGAAAGGATGACTTTAGGTTAATCACCAGAGGACTGGGAGTTCTAGTTCCACCTTTGTCATGAAAGCCAGCTGGGTGACTTTGGTCTAATCACCAGGTGACTGGAAGTTCCAGTTCTACCTTAGGTATGAAAGGCACCTGGGTGATTTTGGGCCTATCACCAGGAGACTGGGAGTTCTAGTCCCACCTTAAGCCTGAAAACCAGCTAGGTGATTTTAGATCAATCACCAGGAGACGGTGAGCTCTAGTCCCACTTTAGCCATGAAAGCCGACTAGGTAACTTTGGGTCAGTCACCAGGAGATGTGGGAGTTCTAGTTCCACCTTAAGCATGAAAGCCACTGGGTGACTTCGGGCCAGTCCCTCACTCTCTCTCTGAACCTACCTCACAAGGTTGCTGTTTACTGATGATCTGGGTACATTCCTGCAAGACACCCCCCAGGTTTTCCAATAAACAAACAGGAAACTACAATGTTGATTAAGAACCTGTCCTGTCAGGATTGTGATTTTATTGACTACAAAGTCTTGTTTTTACGGTTGAGAAAACGGTTTCAGAAATAATCATTTGCCTCTTTTTGAAGGATATTAAAAAGTTCCCCTTGATTCTTAATTGAAGTCTGGTTTTAGGATTAAGAAAAAGGTAACATATTTGGGGTTTATGCTGACAAATGCAAACACAAAACTGTTTCTGAATAATTATGGAATAAGATTAAAAAGATCCCCTTGATTTTTAATCTAAGACAATCTAAGTCTGGTTTTAGGGTTGAGAAAAAGGTGAAATATTTGGGGGTTATACTGACAAATGCAAACACAAAACTGTTTCAGAATAATTATGGAATGATATTGAAGAGACCCCCCTGATTCTCAATCTAAGACTTGAGCTGCCATCCAAGGGCAGATGCACAACTCACCTGTGGTCTCTACACCTGTGAAGATGGCCCTGGGTGATGGTTCCTCCCTTTTTTTTCTCTGACCCCACCAGGTCCCCGCTTGTCCGGTGGCCATAGCCTCCACGAGACGTCCACGGTGCTGGTGGAGACGGTCACCAAGGCCACCTCCTCGGTGGGTGGCAGCTACAGTGCCCTGCCCAAGTTCTCCTCGGATGCCAGCAAAGTGGTTGCCCGGGGGCCTGGCTTAAGCAAAGCCTTTGTGGGCCAGAAGAACACCTTCACCGTGGACTGCAGCAAGGCAGGTGGGTATCCTGGTCAGTGGTGGGATTCAAATGTTTTTACTCCTGGTTCTGTGGGCGTGGCTTGGTGGGCGTGGCAGGGGAAGGTTACTGCAAAATCCCCCTTTCCTTCCCCACCCCACTAACCTGCTTTCCAGCTCCGTTCTCCTGTGCCGGGCAACCAAAGGAGACCCAGCCGATCAGCTGGGACTCAATGGGAGGCAGAGAAGAGACGGGCCTGTCAGGGCCAGTCGGAGGTGGGATTGGCCAGTTCTCTGAACGACTCAAAGTTTCGGCTACTGGTTCTCCAGAACTGGTCCAAACTGGCTGAATACCCACCTCTGATCCTGGTGCCAGGCAGGCTGGGAGGGGCAAAGGGGCTGGCTCCAAAGAGGTTGCGGGATCTTGGTGTCTTCAGAACTTCAGACCTGGCTCACAAAACCACTTTTTCAAGTAGTTTTCTAACATGCCGTCGATTCGGGGAGCATATGTGGCGCTGCCGTCATTAGCACAGGTCGTCCTCGACTTAATGGCCACAATTGAGCCCAACATTAATTACGTTGCTCACTGGCTGAGCAAGTTTTGCCCCCATTTCCCGACCTCCCCTGCCTCCGTTGTTAAGCGAATTCACACCAGTGGATAAGCCAGTGACCCGGTCATAAAGGGAATTGGGCTTCTCCATTGACTTGGCTTGTGAGAAGGTCGTCAAAGGGGAATCGTGTGTGACTCAGACTTATGACAGTGCAACCATCATAAGTCTGAGTCACCTGCCAAACATCTGATTTTTGGGAGGCTGGGACCCCCCCCTCCAAATTGGACTTTTTTGGGGGGGGTCGTAACTGTGCAAAGGTTGTAGCTGTGAAAAACAGTCGTAAGCCATTTTTAAGGCCGTTGTTGCCTTAAATGGTCACTAAATGAACGGCCATAAGTCGAGAACCACCTGTGTCGGGGAGCCAATCTGTCTGGAATGGCACAGGGCTTCCTGCCTGAGCATGGGGTGGGTGTTGGCAACCCGTGGCTCTGGAGCCACATGCAGCTCTTTTGGCCCTCTGCGGTGGCTCCCAGTTGGGTGATTCCACCACTGGCTGGCCCCATCCTTTGCCCCTGCCCTCCCAGTCACTCCTCACCTGGCCTGAGAAGGTAAAACACACAAAAAAGAAATGAGAAGAGGGAGGGAGGGACAGAGAGAGAAGAGAGAAGGGGGGAGGAAGGGAAAGAGAGAGAGAGAGAATAAGAGAGAGAAGGAAAGAAAGAGAGAGAAGGAAAGAGGGAAAGAGAGACAGAATGAAAGAGAGAGAGAGACCCATTTCACACAGAAAACACTGGGAGCCACAAAACATGGGTAGGTGTGATGGGGTGGGTGGATCATGTGACTGGGTGGGAGTGATGTTGACTTGGCCATGTCCACCCAGGTTTTGTGGCTCCCGGTGTTTTCTTTTCTGTGGGAAACAGGCAGGGGTGGGATTCTACCTTGCCAGACCGGTTCCATAGAACCGGTTGTTACGATTCTGCACAGTTCGGAGAATCGGCAAATTGCGCCACTGGTTGGCCCCGCTCGTCTCTGTCCACTCCTTACCTGGCATACGTGCCATCCAACTTGCCTGCGTTTGTCAAGCTGCTATTTTTCCTTCCCCCCTCCGACCATCAGCTGTTCTGCTGTGCTGGGAGATTTAGATTAGCTAGAAAGGAGGAAATCTTTGGATTTCTTGCTTTCTAGCTAATCTAAAAGCAGAGCCGAACCTTCCTAGCTTCTATTTTTCAGTGCAGACTCAGGCAGTAGATTGCAGAAAGATAGATCTCTCAGTGAATCTGTGATTCTGGGAGCAACTCAATCTGCCTGCCTGCTTNATCTCTGAGTGAATCTGTGATTCTGGGAGCAACTCAATCTGCCTGCCTGCTTTGCCTGATTTGGGGTAAAAATTGCTGTTTTTTTTAAATAAAAAAATTCAATATTACATAATGGTGTGTTGTGAGTTAATTTTGTGAGTTTGCTTGCAAACAAATTTTATGTGACAGACTCAGGCAGCAGATTGCAGAAAGATAGATCTCTGAATGAATCTGTGGTTCTGGGAGCAACTCAACCTGCCTGCCTGCTTTGCCTGATTTGGGGTAAAAGTTGCTCCTTTTTATAAAAAATTCAATATTTACATAAATATTTTACATACAATATTTACATACAAGCCATGCCCAGTCAGTCATGTGACCACCAAGCCACACCCAGTCATCAAGCCACGCCCACCCAGTTGCATGACCACCGGGCCACACCCACAAAATTAGGCCACGCCCACATAAACGGTTGTTAAGAAACTTGAGTCCCACCCCTGGTTATGTGATCCCCTTTTGTGACGAGCAAAGTCAGTGTGGAAGCCTGATTCACTTAACAATGGTGTTATTAACTTAACAACTGGAGTGGTTCACTTAACAACTGTGGTAAGAAATGTCTGTAAATGGGGCGAAACTCCCTTAACAAATGGCTTGCTGAGCAACATAAATGTTGGGCTCAGTCGTGGTCGTAAATTGAGATTACCTGTAGTCCTTGACTTATTACCAGAATGGAACCCAAACCTTCTCTTGCTCAGTGAGACATTTGACCCATTTTACGACCTTTCTGGCTACTGTTGTTAAGGAAATCACTGCAGTTAAGTTCGTTAACACCTGTTGTTAAGTGAATCGGGCCTCCTCCACTGACTTTGCTCTTCAAAAAAGGGGATCATGCGACGCCAGGACACTGCAACCGTTGTAAGTATGAACCAGTTGCCCAGGGTCTGAATGTAAATCATGTGACCACACGGATGCTGAAACAGTCAAAATTAGGAAGAATGGTCATAAATTTGATTTTTCAGTACCATTGTAACTCTGAAGGGTCGCTAAATGAACCATTATAAGGTGAGGATTACCTGTGCACTAATCTAGCTCTCCCCCTACGATATCTGCAAAGCACAGCTTTGCCTTCATTGGAAAAAAAAAATATGCACCGTGATTAAACCATCTATCATGGTTACTTGTCATTGCCATCTGTACAGCTGAAAGCGATGAAAGCTGTCATGAGAGTCTGGATTTTTAAAATGCTTTAACATCCTAGAGATAGCTGGATTTGTTTTTCCCACCAATTTAGGGCGCATCAAACTTTCAACTTCCAAACATTAGGAATGCTCAAAGGTTGTGACAGGCCTTGGAAATTGTTAAGAACTTTTGCTTATTTGTAATATAATTTAGACGTCCTTGGGAAGGAACGATATAAATATCATAACTTTTTAACATTTTGTTTGTTCCAAACATATTAGGGGAGTCAAATTATACAAAAAACTCACAACCAGCAACCAAGAGTTTCAATAGAAGATCATAAATGTAGCTCAGGGTTGAATTGTGGGGTCCTTGGGGCATGGTTGTTTTCTTGCAGACGTTTCATGACCAAACTAGATAATATCTTCAGGGTTAGAAGGGAGTGTTTTTTGTTTTTTTTTACTATTTCCTTATAGACCAGTGCCATGATGTGGCACGCACAGCCATTTATGCGGGCACGCAAGCTCCCAACTGATTTTTGGCCCATTTGAGGCCTTTTTCGCTTCCCAGGGGCTCAAGGGAAGCCTCTGCAGGCCTTTGGAAGCCGAAAAAATGGGGCCGTTACCGGAAGTGCCAAAATAGGCCTGTTTTTCGGTCTCCAAAGGCTTCCTTTGAGCCTCCCCGAGGCCGAAAATCAGCTGGGAGGCGTGCGCATGTGCAGTGCAGATAAAGGGGTGGTGGTGTTGCACACGTGCATGGAGGATGGGTGCATTGCACTGTGGGTGTTGGCACATGCGTGCGTGCGTGCTTTCGGCACACCACAACAAAAAGGTTCACCATCACTGGACTAGTGCCTTGCTGCGGGAGAGTTCTGGGTGGTTCCTTGAATAAGTTGTTGTCAGTGGTGGGTTTCAAATAATCCTACCACCGGTTTGCCTGAAAATGTGAGCGCATGCAAGCATGCATGGCTTCCACGCACACGTGCACGGCTTCCTGAGGCGCGAATCAGCTGAGCTAAAAAACAAGGGAATTTAAGACAGGTCTGAACCGGCTAAATGCCACTTCTGGTTGTTGTTCACTGTTAGCTTGTTTGTCTAAATGGGCAGTTTTGTAAGCATGTCAGTCCACTCCCTTGTAGTAAGTCCTGATGAGGTAATCTAGTTGGGTAATTAAAAGTCTGTAAGAAAACAATGTTCAGAGAGCACCGAGGACCCCACAGTCTTTATCTTCCTCCTCCTCCTCCTCCTCTCTTCCTCCTCCCCCTACAAACCACATTCCTGTTAGGCATCCAGAAATTGTCCAGCGTAATCAATCACTCCGAGACAAGTATAAGCTCCAATTGATTTATTAGAACATCTCTGAGATGTCTATGGAATTTCCCAATTTGAAAGTCATTTTCAGCAAGTTTCACCAAATCCACCTTCTCTCCTCCCACTTCTTACACTTCATTAATCACCAGAACCAATTAATTGCAGCTGGAATTTTTTAATGCAACATATAGGAAATAACCTTGAACTTTCCAACTCCTCCACCCCACTTTCATTCCTTAACATTCTTGGCAGCTGAATCTCAGAGCTGACAATTCCCTTCTATCAGTGTTGAGGTTATCTAGTTGGGTAATGAAATATTTGCAAGAAATAGCCAAGTTCACAGCGCACAAAGGAGCCCCACCAGCCCTTCTCCTCCTCTTCCTCCCAAATCCCACGCTCTTCTATATAATACTGATGATATTACCCAATTGATCATGAAACGGCCTGCAAGAAAACAGCCAAGATCTCACTATCCTTCTCCTCTTCTTGCTCCCCACAAACCCCACTCCCTTCCAGCACTGATGATGTTACCTAGTTGGGTCTTGAAATGTCTACAAGAAAAAAAGCCAGCTCTGAGAGCAACAAAGACTCCACAGTCCTCCTGCTCTTTCTTCCCTCCGCAAAGCTCACTCCAACACTGATGATACTGCCTAGTTGGGTCCTGAAACGTTTTGAAGAAAACAACCAAGCTTAAGGCCCTGTCACACTGCCCAGCGGATGCAGAACGTATGTAAAAAGGACACAACGGACGAGCAAAATGTTCCATCTGTTGTTATCCGCTCTCAAAAGGGGCAAAAATTTGCATGCATAACTGGACGGATAACACGGACGCATGGAGGACGCAGGGCGGATTGGAAAGCGGATGCAGAACGGCAAGCCAGCGGATGGAAGCGGATGGGAGCAGATGGCACATCCGCTAGGCTTCCGGGGACCTCAGCAAAGCGACGCGGAACGGAAGAGACAGAGGCAGAGGATGCAGAGCGGATGAAGCGGATTGCAGAGCGGAAGCCGAAACGGATGCCGAGCGTTATTGCGCATGGCGGGGGGGATGCATTGCGTAAGCCACGCGGATATAAAGGGAGGCAGCTCGCACGTGGCCAGCACTTCGGAGGAAAGACCTGCTGCCGATACATCGAGTCCTTGCCTGCCCTGCCTGCATGCAAGCCTTGCTGCCACGCCTTTTCTGCCAGCCTGCCTCCAAGCCTCCTGGCAGCCTCCCTGCCAGCCTTGTCTCTCTGCCTGCCTTCCAGCCTTGCTGCCAGCCTGCCTTCCAGCCTCCCTGCCAGCCAGTCTGCCTGCCAGCCTTGGTGCCTGCCCTGCCCTGCTTCCTGCCAGACCTTCCTGCCAGGCTTCCTGAAGCCTTGGTGCCAGGCTTTCCTGCCAGCCTTGGTGCCTGCCAGCCTCCCTGCAGCCAGCAACCCACAACCATGGGGAAAGAAGCAAAAGCCTCAGCAACCTCCTCCATCCCTGGCAAGAGGACAGGGCCCACCTCCCGCCCCCTGTCCCTGACTCTGCTTCTTCTGGGCTTCTGCTGCTCGGGCTCGCTCTATCTGGTGCTGGAGCTTCTGCTGAAGCTGCTCCTGGCGGTGGTGCTTCTGCTGCTGCGTACTCTGCTGAACCTGCTGCTGGTCCTGCTGGTCCTGCTCCTGCTCTGACTTGCTCGTACTGCTCGTGCTACTGGTCTTGCTTGTCCTGCTCGTGCTCCTGGTCTGCTCGTGCTCCTGGTGCTCCTGGTCCTGCTGGTGCTTACTCTGCTGCTGCTGATTCTGGTCCTGCTGGTGCTGGCTGCTGGCTGATGATGATGATTATGATCCTGCTGGTGATGATGATGATGATGATGATCCTGCCTGGCTGCTGCTGCTCTGGTGGTGGTTGGAGGAGCAGCCCCTACCACCTGGGAGCCCCTCTGATGAGGGCCCATCTGGTCCTGCCTAAAGGGAGAAGAGGCGTATGCGTGGACGGGAGGAGGATGGCAATACTCATTGAGGAGGAGAAGCGAGGATGAGGTGCTGGAGTGGCTGAGAGAGAATGACTATCTGTGGCGGAAGGACACCGGCTGTACAGGACACCAAAAGGAAGCAGGCTGCTTGTGGAAAGAGAAGGGCGGAGAGTATGGGTTACACTTCGGAGGTGCTCCTACGGCTGGTGGGAAGCACATGCACACTGACCGGGAAGCTGCACCTGCAAGAAATATCTGTCCAGGCCACGGTTTAGCTGACAGGACAGACGAGACCTATGGTCATGGCCAGTGTGCAGCTTCCTGCGAGGGTGAGATCGCCATCGAGGAGCACCTAGGAGCCCTTCACGTACCCTCTCTTCAGCAGCCTGCTGCGACCCAGTCCTCTTCGCGGCCGAGAGTCAGTCCACTGCTCCAGGCAGGTTTGTTCTGTGGAGCGGTGCCACGGGCGGAGGAACCCACGGACGGTGTTTGGAACCGGTGGTTGGAGCGCTGTGGAGGATTCCCAGCTATGCGGTGGGAGAAGAGACGTCGCGTGGCACACATGCCGTAGCCGCATTGCCACCCCCCCAGCTCACACCGTCCACAGAAGGCCAGAGAGCCAGACAGAGGAAGGGGCCAGAAGCCACACTGTTTCCTGCTGAGATCAAGGGACATACATCCCGACACCAAGCATAGTATTTCGCTCGGCTGCAGCTGGTCAACACCGACTCCTTCATCCTCCCAACCGCAGCCTTCCTCCATCTATTGTTCTACCAGGACGCCTCAGGAACATGGAGGCAATCCAGTACCAGGTCTGGTGGAAGGACCGGATCAGACCGAGCTGCCTCACATACCCTCCTCGATCCAGAGGAAGCCTCTCCCACCAGTCCAGGTCTGCTCCTCCGCCCCAGTGAGGTCTCCATTCGCGAAGGCTGTCCCACGCCCCTCACCTTACCACGGGCTGACGCTGCTACCAGGAGATGCTCCAGCACCACAGGCAGCAAGCCCTTCCCGACCAGCGCCACAGGAGTCACGTCGAGCGACACCGTTGCCACCGGAGTTCCACTGATGCCACCCACGCAAAGTCGTGCCAACACGACAGCGATGCCACCCAACACCACCGATGCCACCCATGCCAGTCTCACCTAGCTGCAGACCAGACAGCCCCACTACACCTCCTTCCTCTACCCGCCCAGCCAGCACCCGGCCTCAGTACATCTGTCATCAGTACTGGGGCTGACACCACCTGGCATGAGGAAGGACCTCTCAGATCATGTCTCGGCCGCTAGACGTGTCCGAGAGCTTTTACACACCGACCATCACG
Source organism: Laticauda laticaudata (assembly GCA_004320025.1). Lineage (NCBI taxonomy): Eukaryota > Metazoa > Chordata > Lepidosauria > Squamata > Elapidae > Laticauda > Laticauda laticaudata. The sequence goes on along the minus strand of BHFT01077025.1, from coordinate 25,809 downwards.
TCTGTTGTCCTCTCAGGCAGGACCTCGCGTGGGGGCTTCCAGACCAGTATGCACAGACCACTCTGACGCAGATACACTCTGGACCCGCATGGCACCCGCTGAACTGGGCACAACCTCCGACGTTGACCGTGAAGACTGCAACAGAGGACTGGGTGGCTACCTGTAGACTTGTTTATTGGCACACTTTTGACTTGGGCTCATTTTCTTTTACAGCTTGTGTATAAGTATCTTTTCACACTGATCCTGTTAAAGTCAGGAATTTTAATTTAGCTTATTTGTGTAGAACCCCACAGCATCATCCGCGTGACTTCGACTGCCACACCCATCTCCCTCGATCCTCGGAGCTGCTAAATATCATGCATTAAGCTTTTCCTAGGCAACCTTCAGGAGAAATGAGCTGTCACTTGACGCTACAGCAAGGCCTCAATCCAAGACCGACTTTCACAAGGTTAGCCTCTTCCAATGTTGTGGGATTGGGTTTGTGAGGATGGGCAGGATACCTTCATCGGGATGGGTATAGCTGGGTTTAGGATAAACCTCCAGTGCAAGCGATAGGGGGACTGTAGGGTCCACCTCCTCATGGGCCAAGCACCTAATGGCCCTTTATTATCAATAATAAATGTTAATAATCATACCACAATGTCCACACAAACACAACTCTTTATTAGAACGCCCTGTTCATTGTCAGCCCACCCACATACATGGCCCAACTCTCATCCGTGTGATCGGACAGGCCTGAAGGAGCACCACTCACTATCATCACTCAATCCTGTCTTGGCCACTCCACAATGCTCGAGCTGGGGACTTGCACCAGTGTCTCAGGACGGTTGCCGCCTGCTTCCCTCGACTTTCACGTGATTGTATTGGGGCCTCTTGCAATCCAGCAGTTGTCTATTCAGGTTTCCGCCCTTGCCTCCATTCCCCAGGGCTCCATGTCCCCATTGGCCGTTTTGTTGCGAGGTCCTCATGAGGTCCTGTCTGCAAGCGACCTGGGTACGAGGGTGTGCCATGAGCATATTGTGCAGGATGGCCAGCAAGCTCCACGATGCGCTCCCACGGTCTCCGGCAATGCAGTCATGGTGGTGGAAGTACCTGCACCCTGTTGGGCAGGAATGCCAAGAGGCGTTCTCCACCACCGCTGCCTGGACAGCCTGTAGTTGAAGATCCTCTCTCACGGTGAGGCGCATTTGGGAGGTGTAGGGCTTCATGAAGTAGGTTCTGAGGGAGGACGGCGTCATCCCCACGATGCAAGGTAGGCGCACATCTTGCGTGTCGTTGGCGAGGGGTTTGGATCTGGACCCATGATGAGGTTGCTGTTCCAGCCCCTCCTTGATGGTGTTAACTGCGTTGCTCCCTGGGCTTCTGAAATGACTCTGCGTGCATCACAGCCTCACGTTGGAATCATCGAATGTACATGCACTTGTCAGTTCAGGATCGACCACTGGCGAACGAGGACGATGCTGAAGAAGCCCATGTAGTTTGAAGATTAAGTGACCCTGAGTTGCTGGCACTTTTGGCAGCCATGTGTTGCCCAGTCTCATGGCTCCAACGGTGTGGGGGAAGTTCCCGACTTCTGATACCACTGCCTGCAACTTTCTTCTCATTCCTTCTTCAGTGGAGGGGCACTGGAGGAGCTCTTCAGGTATTCTTCGATGAATGGGCCTGCACCACTTCTCTCAAACACAAGATGCCTGAGGTGTTGTTTGTGTGGCACCCTCAGCCGTATGCATGCTCTTGTAGTGGTCCCTAGAGGCCAGGTGGTGCAGAAGTCAAGTTGCCACCTTGAGCCCGGTTCCAGGCTGGGCCGGAGGTTGGCAGTTTGCCTTGGTCCAACCTGGGTGTCAGGCCGCTGCACAACTTCGTTCAGAAAGGCTGGAGGCATCCTCATGAAAGTTCTGGAACGCCACAGTGTCCCTTCCCTCCTGAGCTCCACCATCAGCTTTGTTGTAACAGTCCGTCCCTCTGCTCTTCTGGCGAACGCATCTTCTGGATCCAGATGCTTCTTGGCCGCCTCTTTTTCTTCCCGTAGTAGAAGTTCACAGAAGCCTGTAAAGATGGCTTTTTCGCACTGTTGCCAAGAAGTAATGGTGGGCTGCCAAAAGGACGTGTTTACGATCCACGGTGACATGGACTGGATGCGCTGTGGGAAGTAGGAAGAGTCAGATGAAGCTGCATCAGGTGCTGCACAGCTGGGCTGCTGGTTGAAGTGAGATGCAGGCGAGTTGCTCCCCCTTTGTTATAGGAGCATATGTGTCCCTTTGCAGCCTCAGGCAGTCCTCTTGGCAGTCACTCTAGGACATCCATCTAATATCCCGAGATAGGCTCCCTCTGCGGAAGTTTTTTCCCGTTGTTTACATGCTTTGGTTTCCGTTCTGCATCCGCGTAGGCAATCCGTTCTGCATCCGTTCTGCATCGTTTTGCTTCCTCCCTGCGTCCGAGCGGATGCGAGCAGTTGTGGCATGCACCGGTAACAGATGCCATAGCGGAATAAGTGCGATGCTAGCGGGCGCAGGAACGGAACGAATGGAATACATTTTCCGCAAAAAGTTTTTTGAGCAGCTCAAAACTTCTGATGCGGCATGAACGTCCATAAAGGATTGCTGGACGGTAGAGGAAGCAAAACAGAACGGAGGCAGTGAGTACATCGCGTTAACCAACGGATGGCAAGTTTTTTTGTCCGTTTTACATCCTCTTTGCATCCATTGGTGCAGTGTGACAGGGGCTTTAGAGAGCACCAAGGACTTGATAGTCCTCCTCCTCCTTCTTCTGTCCACAACCCCCACTCCCTTCTAGCACTGATGAGGTTCCCTAGCCAGGTAATAAAATGTCTGCAAGAAAACAACCCAACTCAGACAGCATCAAAGATTCTGCAATTCTCCTGTTCCTTGTTTCTCTGCAGACTTCACTCCCTTCTAGGACTGATGATGTTACTTAGTCAGGTAATAAAATGTCTGCAAAAAAGCAACCAAACTCAGACAGCATGAAGTCCCCCCACAATTAAGGGCTGGAATGTTCTGGGGGCAGAGGGGCTTGCACCCGCAGCCCTATGCTCCAAGGCTCGGCGAGTGATCAGAACTGGAGGGCTTCACCTGGTGCAGGCAGCAGGTCGTCTATGTTCACGTTGAGAAGTCTGGGCCACACTTTGCAGCGAATCTCGTCCATGAGAAGGCCTCCTTCGCTGATAGCCATGCGCCGGAGGGGAGCAATGTCCACCGGCTCATTGTTTAGCACTTGGTAGATCTCGGCTACCTTCCTCTTCTGCTTGGCGTCCGAGTCTGAAAAAGACAGAAACCGACATCAGTCAAGTGCCACTCCTCCCACCAACCAGAACTGGCCTCAGCAAGTCTGGCCCAGTGGTTAAGGTTCCGGCCTAGAAACCAGAAAGTGGTGAGTTCTAGCCACACCTTAGACACAGACACCAGCTGGGTGACTTTGGGTCAATTGCCAAGAGAAGGTGAGTTCTAGTTCTGCCTTAGGCATGGAAGCCAGGTGGGTGACTTTGGGCCAATCACCAGGTAAGTTCTAGTCCTGTCTTAGGAATGAAAGCTGATCTTGGGCCAGTCACCAGGAGACAGTGAATTCTAGTCCCACCTTAGGGATGAAATCTGGACGGTGACCTTCGGTCAATCACTAAGAGACAATGAGTTCTAGCCAGCCTTAGGCATGGAAGCCAGCTCGGTGACTTTGGTCTATTCACTCTCTCTCAGCCCAACCCATCACAGGGTTGTTATGGGGAAAGCAGGAGGGAGGAGTATTAGGCATATTGGCCATCTTGAGTTCATTATAAAGTAATAAAGGTGGGATAAAAATCTAATAAGAAACTCAGGATCAAAGCCCAGGAAGGGAAACCCAACAGATATCAGTCTAGCCAGCTGAACCAGGATTTTCAAATGAAGTTGTTAGGAATGTAAGTCACCTAACAGTTGGGTTGGAAATATATAAACTAGGATAGACAATTTAATACTGTCTCTTTAAGGGAATGCCAAACTTGTGTGTGATTCCTCAAACGGCCATAAGATGAAGCCAGAAACTTGGGTTGTTTAGTCCTGTTGCTAGTTGCTAGTTGGTGGATGTTCTGATGTTTCCTGCTTCCTGAATATTTCCCGATTGACTGTTGCTGATCATCCCGTGTTTCTCACAAAATAAGGCCGGGTCTTTTTTTTTTTTTTTGAGCCCCCCAAAAACGGCTAGGCCATTATTTTCAATTCCCCCCCCACTTGAATCCTTGCCTAGAGCGCCTGCAGGCAGCCATGCCTCGCCACCAGCCGCTTCTAACGGGCGATCGTGGTGTAGCACGGAGATCTCCCTACTCCCACCAAGTACCTTTGCTGCAGACCCAAGACCTTTGGCGCCCACCACTGTTGCTTTCTCTTCTGCCCATTCCACTGCTGTGTTTGCCGCTTCCGCATTTGGGGCACCGCTGCCGTTTGGAGCTGTTGCTTCCAGGTTTGGAGCACTGTTGCCATTTGGAGCACTGCCGCGGCTCCACACACACTCCAAACGGCAGCGGTGCTCCAAACGCAGAAGCAGCAGCTCCAAACGCAGCGGCGGTGCTCCAAACGCAGAAGCGGCAGCTCCAAACGTGGCGGTGGTGCTCCAAATGCGCTCCAAACAGCGGCGGTGCTTCAAACACGGAAGTGGCAGCTCCAAACACAGCGGCGGAATGGGCAGAAGGAAAACTAACAGTGGCGGGAGCCAAAGGTCTTGGGTCTGCAGCAAAGGTGCTTGGTGGGAGTAAGGAGCTCTACGCACTCCCCCATGATCGCCTGTTAGGAGTGGCTGGTGGTGAGGCATAGCTGCCTGCGGGCACTCCTAATGGCAAGTCCCCTCCGCCCTTTCCCCCATTTCACATGTTTTAAAATAGGCCTAAATTTGGGGGGAGGGGCTTAATTTCATTTTATGCCTATGAAACATGCTGGGTCTTCCTCTTGGGGGGGGCGTATCGTTGGAGAAACACGGTAGCTCTTCTTGGATTTGATGTAAGTCTGTTACTGAACTGTTTATGATACTAGACTTTGTTTTTTGATTATCCCTGGACTGAATACTGACTGCCTTAACCGTACATGACTTGGACTGCTTGTTGAACTTTGCTTAACCTTTTACTGGAAGTAAAAATCTACATTTTACAATACAGTGTATCTGTGTGCTGATTGTGTGTTATTCTTAACCACTCTCACTACATCTCCCTGTGTGCACTCATTCTCCTAACTGGGAATTACCTCAACAGAAGTCACACCCTTGCTTCCTAACTTGAATTGACAGAATAAACATTCTCACTTCAGAAGGCTGTTTTAAAAAAGATAACACCCACCTTTAAAAAAAAATCATAGATTTAAATTGAAAGATAAAGGAGCAAAGAAATATTGATGCATAAAAAGCATCCAATGTCCTAGAAATTTTGCATTTACATCACGACTGCTCTACATATCTAATGAAAGCCAGGAAAAAGTTGGTAATCCTCACTTATTTATTTCACAGGCCTTATTATCATCAGGAAAAGGAAGAAACTATATTCCTCTTGGGGGACAAATAATACAATCACCTCAGAACAGGTGAGTCCAGAACAAAGTAGCACAACCTGTTTGAAAGCCCTCTTTCATAATACACTTCTTACCTAATTGCATATCTAATGTGCCATTTTAGAATTTATACTCAAATAATCCGATCGGGAGGGTTTAATTTGGTGAAGCTCTTGTCTTTTGGCTTGGATTTAATACATCCTATTGACCTAAATGATCTGAATTCTTGTTCTTTAAAAAAGGATTCTGGAATAGGTAACGGAACAGCCTGTTCAGCTGCATGTGGCACATTTCATAAGTTCTAAATTTTACAAGCTTTAAAGGATGTAACACCAAAATATATCCGGATACCTGACCCAAATACTTTTCAGAATTAGTAGGCTAAACAAAGACGGGGAATGCAAATTGTAAAAGGGCAAATACTGNATGTAACACCAAAATATATCCGGATACCTGACCCAAATACTTTTCAGAATTAGTAGGCTAAACAAAGACGGGGAATGCAAATTGTAAAAGGGCAAATACTGAAGCTGAAATGGTTGTATGAAGTTATATGAACTATGAAGAATACATCTTCCTTTTTTATATAAATTATTTTCTCTTTTACTATGTTAAGCACCAAATTTTAAGGAGAAAAAAACCATTATAACTTATGACTTCGGTTACTAAACGAATGGTTGTAACTTCGGTCCTTATAATTTCAGTCACTAAACGAATGGTTGTAAGTTGAGGACTAGCTGTAATGGCAAGACAGTGGGAGCAAAGGGCTGGCCTAGATCCCAAAATTGATTTTGCCCTTTTTTTTTTGTCTATTTGTTTGTTTTGATTGACATTTCATTGTGGACACGTTCTTTTTCCTCCTTCGTTCCCTCCAAATTGAACTAAGCTTTCCTTGTCAACTCTAAATGGATTCTTTACATTCGATTTCTCCAATCTGAGAATTGAGGATTTATTTGCTTGGCTAACAAAGCAAGGTAAGGAACAATAATCAGCTTCATTGCCCTTGATATTAAAAAAAAAAAAACAGAACCAGATTTCCACTATCGGTAGTGCACCATTTCATTTAGTGACTGTTCAAAGTTACAACGGCACTGAAAAATGGGACTTATGACTATTGTTCAGTGTTACAACTTTTGCAGCATCCCCATGGTGATGTGACCAAAATTTAAATGCTTTGGCAACTGATTTGTATTTATGATGGACTGCAGCATCCTGGGGTCTTGCTATCCCCTTTTGCAACCCAAAGTCAATGAGGAAACCACTTAACAACCATAGGACTAACGTTACAATTGCAGGGATTCACTGAACAACTGTAGCAAGAAAAGTCATGAAATGGAGCAAAATCCATTTAAGAAATGCCTGACTTAGCAACAAAAATTTTGGGCTTGATTGTGGTCGTAAGTCTGTAGAACCAAGCCAGTTTTTCTGCAGGGACAGAGCAAAGGAAAGGAAGTTATTTTTTGTCTCTAGCATCAAAGCAAAGATGCTCTTTCCAAGGTCAAATACGGGATGTCTTTGAAGCATAGGCAATTAAAATAAAAGAGAAAATTGAGATCAAATATAATGATGGCTAGTTAAAAGCATTCAACCTTAAAAGTATGCATTTTAAAAATGGAGAATTCCCCCAAGGAGGAGGTGCACGTGAAAGTATCAGCCTCTGCCATTTGGATAAAAGATGCAATAGATATCATTTATTAGATTATAGAACAGAATAGAACAGAACAGAATACCATAGAATTCTTTAATTGGCCAAGTGTGATTGGACACACAAGGAATTTGTCTTAGTGTAAATACTCTCAGTATATATAAAAGATATTCATTAAGAATCATAACGTACACTTAATGATAGTCATAGGGTACAATCAGCAATCAAATTATCTTGCCTTTTGATGAGCAACTCAATGTCAGCTTTGGAAGCCATATTAGCATCAGTTGCTTCCACACTGCCACATTCTTGAGCCTGGGGAAATGGGAGGGGGGGGGGGAATTCCTTGGAGTAGTATGTGGTTAGATATAATAGCATTCTTTTTCTAAATCAAGGTCATGTTATTTCTGCACCTGGGTGAGAGGACATCCCAAGTTGGGACGGAGGGTGATTGGGGCATGTGATGCAATGAGGGGAGCAGGGAGTAGATTTATAATTTTTTACTTATTGCAAGGAAACCAGGAACTTTCAGATTCGGGATTTCCCAGATGTGCCAGTTTATTACTTAAATAAAAAGAACTTGGAGAGGATGATGTCTGGATCGGAGTTATTTGTTGGAGTGGAGGTTTTCTGGAACACTGACACACAAAGTGGGTAACACACCTAATGCAGGTAGTCCTCGACTTATGACCACAATTGAGCCCTGAATTTTTGTTGCTAAGTGAGAGATGTGTTAAGCTACAAGGCAAAAAGATCCTTACATTGGGAAGAAATCACTTGATAAACAGTTCAAAAATATTAGGTTTGGAATCTGTTCTTCAGCTGGGAAGCATCATTTGTGTCGAGGGCCCCTTGGTGCTCTCTGAATTTGATGATCTTCTTGCAGACGTTTCATTAGCCAACTAGGTTACATCATCAGTGCGAGAAGGGAGTGGGGTTTGCTCTGTTTATATTCTAGTGGCGTGGCCTTTCAGTACAGGTAATCCTTGACTTATGACTAGATTACAACATCAGTGAGTCATCATTTCTGTTGCATAGCGAGACGTTTGTTAAGTGAATTTTGCCCCGTTTTATAACCTTTCTTGCCACAGTTGTTAAGTGAATCTGGCTTCCCCACTGACTTTGCTTGTCAGAAGACCGCAACTCACCTTGAGACAGTGCAACCGTCATAAGTACATGCCAGTTGCCGAGCCTCTGAATTTTGATCATGTGACCGCGGGGATGCTGCAACGGTTCTATGTGTGAAAAATGGTCATAAATCCCTTTTATCAGGGCCACTGTTACTTGGAACATCATTAAATGAACTGTTGTATGTCAACAGTTCTTTAGCACATTTAGAGGCCGCCCATCCCCCATACGTACTCTATTCTCCAAATTTTTTTATTTCAGCTTGACAGTTGATTGTCACCACAAAAACTCCAGCCAGTCGTTCCTTTGCCAAGAACTGTGGATGTAGTTACAGGTAATGCTCTACTCACAATCATTCATCGATCAGCCGTTCTAAGTTACGACAGCGCTGAAAAAAAAAAGTTATTTACAAAAGGCAGTCCTTGCATTTAACACCCATCTAAGCACCGTAGAGTCACGTGATCAAGATTTGGGCACTTGGCAACTGGCATGGATTTGTGATAGGTGCTCCATCCCGGGTGATGGGATTGCGACCTTCCCAACAGAGTTCTGACAAACAAATGAAGCTGGATTCTTTTAAGGACCACATGAAGTGCTTAACGGCCAGGTGGGTTTTTCTGAATGAAATGTAATTAACAGCCCTGGCAAAAAGGTTGTAAAGTTGGCTGTGTTTCTGTAAAATTGGCTGTGATTCATTGAACAGACAGCTTGCTTAAGCCCCTGTCACACTGCACCAACGGATGCAAAGAGGATGTAAAATGGAGAAAAACACTTGCCATCCGTTGGTCAACTGCGATGCTTCGTTCTGTACTCACTGCCTCCGTTTTGCTTCTCTCTATCCGTCCAGCATCCGTTTATTGACATTATATCCGCTCAGAAAGTTTTGAGCTGTTCCAAATTTTGCGCGGAAAATGTATCCAGTTTCATCGCTGCATCGCTAGGCCATCCGTTCTGCATCCCGTTACGGCATCCGCTATATCCGCTAGGCATCCGTTCCACATCCGCACAACTCGCATTGCTCGGATGCAGGGAGGAAGCGGAACGGACGCAGAACGGATGCAGAATGGACGCACAACGGATCCTAGCGGAAACAAAGCGTTTAAAATGGAAAAAAACGTTCGCAGAGGGACCTATCTCGGATATTAAGGATGTCTACAGATGCCTAGAGGAATGCAAAGGGACACCTATACTGCTATAAAAAGGGGGAGTCAACACACCTGGATCTCACTTTCAGAACAGCAGCCCTGCTGTGCAGACCTCTCAGCTCCATCTGACTCTTCCTCTTCACAGCATCCAGTCATGTCACCGTGGAATCGTAACAAAGCCTCTTTGGCAGCCACCATCCTTCTGCAACAGTGCGAAGCCATCTACAGCTCTCGTGAACTCTACTACGGGAAGAAAAAGAGGCGGCCAAGAAGCGTCTGGGTCCGAAAATGGATCGCGAGAAGAGCAGAGTACAGACTGACACAGCTGATGGTGGAGCTCAGGAATGAAGACCTTATGCATTCCAGACTTCATGAGGATGCCTCCAGCCTGTTGCGAAGTTGTGCAGCGGCTGGACACCAGGTTGACCAAGGCAACCACCAACTTCCCGGCCAGCTGGAACCTGGCCTCAAGGTGGCACTCACTCTGCGCCACTTGCCTCAGGGACCACCTACAGGAGCATGCAGTACGGCTGGAGGGGTGCCACACAACACCCTCAGCATGTGGTGAGAGAAGTGGTACAGGCCATCATCGAAGAATGCCTGGAAGAGCTGCCTCCAGTGCCCCTCCATGAAGAAAGGATGGAAGAAAGTTGCAGAGCAGTGGTAATCAGAGGTGGAACTTCCCCCACACACGGTTGAGCCATAGATGTAAAGCACATGGCCTGCAAAGCTCCAGCCAACTCAGGGTCCAATTATTTCAACTACAAGGGCTTCTTCAGCATCGTCCTTCTTCACCATGGTCGATGCTGACTACAAGTTCATGTACATTGATGATTCAGGCAACGGCTCACTTCAGATGCCAGGTATACAACGCCAGTCACCTCAAGGAGGGGCTGAACGCAACCGATCATCATGGGCTTCCCAGATCCAACCCCCTGCCCAAACCGACGCGCAAGAATGTGCCTACTTCATCGTGGGGGAGGAGCGCTCTCTCCCTCAGCAACCTACCTCATGAAGCCTCTACACTCCAAATGCCTCACCCGTGAAGAGAGGATCTTCACTACAGGCTGTCCAGGCAGGCAAGGTGGTGGAGAACGCCTTTGGCATCTCTGGCCAACAGGTTCCAGGTACTTCTCACCACATGCAGCATCGCCCAGAGACCGTGAGGAGGCATCGTGGAAGCTTGCTGCATCCTGCACAATCTCATGCGCACGCCGCTACCAGTCTGCAGAACAGGCCTCGTGGACCTCCAAACAAGGCAATGGGAACATGGAGCCTGGGGAATGGAGGCAAGGGCGAAACCTGATAGACACTGAGGATGTGCAAGGCCCCAATACAGAGCTTCACGTGAAGCGAAGAAGCAGCGCAACCTCTGAAACACTGGTGAAACTCCCAGCTGGAGCAGTGGAGTTGGCAAGGACAGGAATGATAGATGCTAATGGATGCTTTTCAGCCTGTTCTCATCACACTGATGAGATTGTGCCATGTATGTTGGGTGGGCCTACAAGACAGAGGCGTTTAATAAAGAGTTTGTTTGTGTTGACATGTGTGGATGAATTATTACATTTATTATTGATAATAAAGGGCCATAGGTGTGGCACCTCGGAGGGTGGCCACACGTCCACTATGCTTGCACTGGAGGTTTATCTATCCACAAGCTATTACCATCCCAAGGTATCCCTGCCATCCATAGCTAATCTCAACCCATCCCACTGCTATCTTAACCCATCCCACAAGCATGCAAAGGCTTAAACCATTTCTAAAAGTTTTCCAGCAAGACTTTATTAAAAAAAAGAAATGAAGCAAGTGTGTGAATTCAAAAATAGACTTTATTAACAACAAGCTATAAGACAAAAATGAGTCTCTGCACTCCTCTTGGTCGCATCAGTCTCAGGGGTGAAGGGTGCAAGGTTGCTGTGGAGGTGGGGGCTGGATGCTTGTCATCAGCTCCTCCAGAAGCAGAAGCAGAAGCAGAAGCAGCGAAAGCCCAGCCCCAGAAGAGCGAGCCTGTGCTGGCAGAAGCCCCAGCAGAACCAGAGTGAGGGCCAGGGGCAGGATGGTAGCCCTTTCCTCTTGCAAGGGCTGGCAGCAGATGGCTGAGGCTTCTTGTGCTCCGCATGGTTGTGGGTTGCTGGCTGGCAGGGAGGCTGGCAGGAACCAAGGCTGGCAGGGAGGCAGGCACCAAGGCTGGCAGGAAAGGCGCAGCAGGCAGCACCAAGGCTGGCAGGCAGGCAGGCACCAAGGCTGGCAGGAAGGCTGGCAGGCAGGCAGGCACCGACGGCTGGCAGGCAGACATGACCAAAGGGCTGGCAGGAAGGCAGGCAGCAAGGCTGGCAGGCAGACTGGCTGGCAGCAAAGGCTGGCAGGCAGGCAGACAGCAAGGCTGGCAGGGAGGGCTTGCAGGCAGGGGCAGGCAAGGCTGTTCAATCCGTCGGCAGCAGTCCTTCCTCTGAATGGTGACCTGCTTCTGAGCTGCTTCCCGTATATCCTGCGGGCTGACACAATGCATCCTCCCACATGCGCAATTAATGCTCGGACCGCTAGGCTTCCACTGTGCATTCCGCTGGCTTCCGCTCTGCATCCGCTTCATACCGCTCGGCGTCACGCTTTGCCTGAGGCCCCCCGGAAGCCTTGCGGATGTGCCATCCACTCCATCCGCTGGGCTTCCGTTCCGCATCTGCTTTCCATCCCGCCCTGCGTCCTCCCCGCGTCTGTTCCTTTCATGTTATCTGCTTCGGTTATGCAAATTTTTGCCCCTTTTGAAGAGCGATAACATGGATGGAACATTTTTCTCGTCCTGTTGTGTCCTTTTTAACTAACATTTTGCATCGTTGGGCAGTGTGACAGGCCCTTAAGCAAAGTAATTCTGGTCCCAATTGTGTCCATTAAGTCGAGAAATATCTGTTTTTCCTTGGTATATGAAGGAACAGGTGCCTTTTTGATGATTATACAGACTGAAGTTACTACTGAAACACACAAACACTCTGGAAGTTTACTCCCTTTATTCTATTTTCAGCAAAGGCCAACATTAAAAATGCCAAACAACAACAAAAAACCTGCCGAAATGCAAAACTCCTGACATTAAATGCTTGATTTCAGCTTATGCTGAGGAAAGTTAATTGATTTATACAATAGGGTGTTTGTCTCTCACTTCCTTTCCCTGCCAAAATTGCTGGAGGGTCTGAAGAGCAGAAAGAAAGTGCCCTCCTTGGCATTTATTTTGCAGGAGGCAATGCCCTTTCTGTGATGACCGGGGGTGGGATGCAAAAGCAACAGAGTCACAAACACAGGTGAAGTCCCTTAAATTCCTTCAACTATGGCTTCAAAAGCTCCAAATATCCTGGACTGGAGACAAAAAAAACTCTCGCCACAGAGCAGTTGCACAAAAGGAGAAAATGCTGTTTAAACTAAAAAATACTGATAAATTATAACTAGAAAAAACAACACAACCACACACTGAAGCAATAAGGGAACCATGGCAAGATAAGGTGCTTGAAGACGTTCCACCAGATTATCCGAACACACACTGGGAAGGATGCCAAACTCAGGTAAGCAACGGACAAACTAGAAATATTTTCCAACAGCTTTGTTTCCAGCACAGTCCAGTCCTTTTGAATAGTTTCTCACAGCTGTCCACCAGAAGGGAATCAAGGCCTTTCCTTCCCCCGTCAGACCCAACGCATTCTACGTTTTCTGTCTCCTTATCCCGCTCCTCCCTGTTGCCCTAGGATGGGAGAGGGATGGGCTGGGTCCTCGCTGCCGTGACCGACTGCCCTGCCAGGCTATGCCCTTCCCCAGCCTTCCGGAAGCCGCACTTCTGACTCCTTGTCGGACCTTGTTTCCTTCCCTCGCCGAGTATGTCTCCAACAGGGGCATAACAATTTTCCTTTCCCCAAATATTAACCTTGGCAAGAAAGCTTGTGGATTGGATTCTCTCCCAAGTTAAGTATGCCAGGGCCAGCAAAAATAAGGTCACATACTGTATGAGAAAGATTAATGGGCAAAATGAAGGGAAAATAGGCGTATTGAGGTATGTTGTTGCTGTCTTGAGGGTTTTTTTTTTCCAACACACACAACAAACGATCCATCAATATCCACATATCTCTCAATGAGGGTGGCGGCCGGTTTGTGGGTTGGTTTCCCAACATTCGTTATCAGGTCCTAGATAACATCTCTCTCTCTATTTCCTACTGACATAACATACTAACTCTGTAATACTTGACTTACAAACAGTTTGTTTAGTGGCTGTTGGAAGTTACACCACAGTACTGAAAAAAGTGACGTATAACCCATTTTCCACACTTAACGACCACCTGCTGCATCCCCATGGTTACGGTTGATCAAAACTCAGCGCAGTCATTCTTAAACAAAGTGATTAAAGAAATGTGGGGCTTAATTGTTGGTTGTAAGTTGAGGTTGCCCCCCACCAAAACCACAACACCCGTAGGTATGTATAAAAATACACGGATCACCCACACACACACAAACACATAAATAATAAAACACACAAAATCAAATAAAAGGTAAAAGAATAAATCACAGTAAGAAAATAAAAAAAGCTTTGCATAGTGGATGTGACAGTACAGGGAAGGCATGCAGAGTATAGAGAAAGAACAGGAGGAAATCACAAAGTATAATTATGTAAATGCTATGTGTATTATTTAAACACAGACACAGACACACACCACAACACATATATATATTGCTTTTTTAAAGTTTTTCGCGGGAACTACATCTGTGCTGTTTAAGCTTCCTTCGGGTATTATCCCACGTCTTGTCGTGCTTTTAAAAGTTTGTAGCAACGTTTACAGCAAGAATCTCATCTGCCAATCATCCAGGCTTTCCTCGTGTGGTTGTGTTGTGTGTAATGTATATATATATACTATATAGTATACTATATATATAATCATATATATATAATATATATATATATATATATATTATATATATATATATATATAATATAAATATGTGGATCTTTTGGGTTTATTCGGCGTTTTCTCCGCGTAGAATTGAAGTATCTAGGCAACGGTTTCGATGAAGTCTCATTCATCATCTTCATGCTTGTTTCTTCAGCTCTGGTGCTCTGAGAAGCACAGAGCTGAAGAAAATCAAGGCTGAAGATGGATGGAATGAGACTGTCATGCGAAACGTTGCCTAGATACCTGTCCAATTCTACGCGGGAGAAAACCCAATAACCAAGATCCACAAGTAAAATACTCGCGAAAACCTCAAGAAATATATATTATATAGTATATATTATATATATATATATATATATATATATATATATATATATATGTATTATATATTATATATATATATATACACACACACACACACACACAACAAAAACCTTAAAAAACATATATACAACAGTATATACCATATACACACACATAGAGAGGTACATACATACACATAGTTCACTTACGAGCAGAATTGAGTCCAAAATTTCTACTGTTAAGTGAAACGTTTAAGTGAATTTTGCCTCATGTTACTATCTTCCTTGCCATGGTTGCAAAGTGAATCACTGCAGTTGTTAAGTGAGTGACAGTTGTTAAGTGAATCTGAATTCCCCATTGACTTTACTTGTCAGTTGTAAAATGGGATCACATGACCCTGGGATACTGCAACTGTCATAAATGCAAGTCAATTGCCCAAGCGTCTGAATTTTGATCACATGACTGTGGGGATGCTCCATGGCCGTGTGAAATACGGACATAAGTCACTTTTATCAATGCCCTTGTAGCTTTGAATGGTCAGTAAATGAGCTGTTGTAAGACTATGCGTGTGTGTATTACGTGTTGTAAGTTGAGGACCATGTGTGTGTTACTACATGGTGTAAGTAGAGGACTATGAGTGTGTGTTATTACATGTTGTAAATTGAGGACGTGTGTCACTATGTGTTGTAAATTGAGGACTATGTGTGTGTTATACATGTTGTAAGTTGAGGACTGTTACTACATGTTGTAAGTTGAGGACTATGAGTGTGTTACATGTTGTAGGTTGACATGTGTATTACATATGCTACTGTGTGTTGTAAGTGGAGGACATGTGTGTTACTATGTGTTGCAAGTCAAGGACTATGTGTGTTACATGTAAGTTGAGAATATGCATGTTATTTGTTGTGAATTGAGGACTATGTGTGTTACTACATGTTGTAAGTTGAGGAGTGTTACATGTTGTAAGTTGAGGTCTGTCTGTTACCATGTGTTGTAAGTGGAGTATGTGTTACTACATGTAGTAAATCAAGGACTGAGTGTTCCTACATGTTGTAAGTTGATGACATGTGTTACTATATGTTGAATGTTGACTATGTGTCTTACATGTTGTAAATTGAGGAGTACGTGCAGATACACAAGCACACACACGATTATTTCTTTACAATAACTCAAGGCAGCCAATAATATATCGGATATGCCTTCCGCCTATTTTCACCACAACCACAACCAGGCTGTGACCCTAACCCTAAGCCCGGCCAGCCATATGTCCTGCTCGAGCAGGGGGTTGGACTAGAAGACCTCCAAGGCCCCTTCCAGCTTGTTCTATTCTAACTCTAATTTTAATCCAGGCGAGACGCTCGCCCAATTGTTCGCCTCGCCTGCCTGGGAGCTCAAGGAGGGGGCCAAACAAGTCCCTCATTGCCCGCCTCTGGGCGGTGCCGTCTCTTCTGATTGGCTGCCTCTGCCCCGTCAGAGGATAAGAAAGGCGGGGCCTCCACGCGGCCACGCCCCTTCCCTTTTCCCTCACCGCAGCATCAACTTTTCCTTCAGAGGAGAAGGCCTCGCGTGTCTCCCGAGATTGCCAACCGGCGGACGGCCCAGCTGGGGCCCGGCTACGTACCTCTCTCCGCGTTGTCATGCAGCCGTGGCGGCCTCGGCTGGGTCATGGTCTCCGGCCACCGCAGAGGCTCATCCCGGCGGCCTGCCGGACTCCGTGTCTTCCTTTTCCCCCTGTCCACGCACACGGTCCCGCCTTCCGCCTACGTAGGTGCCGCCTCCGCCAATCGCCTGCGGAGACGAGCCGCGGAGGCGTAAACAGGTAGGCGTACCTTCCGTAAGCGCATGCGCCAGCCCGCCCATCTCCTGTGATTGATAAAGTCGGGAGGAAGAGGAGGACTTCTCGAGAGAGATAGAAAAAATGAGAATGATGCGCAGTGTAAGCTTCAGGGATGAAACAGCGAAAAAAACATAGAGATAGAAAAATAGACTCGATTCTCTGCTTAAGTTTGGATCATCTTCAGATTGTTAACCATCTTAACCATTCGTTTAGTGATCATTTGAAGTTACAACGCACTGAAAATGTGATTTATGACTGTTTTTCACTCTTATGACCTGTTGCAGCATCCCCATGGTCACCTGATCAAAATTCAAACACATAACATGCAACATATGCTTTGCAACTGGTTCATATTTATGATTGTTTCAATATCCCTGGGTCATGTGATGTCCTTTTACAACCTTCTGACAAGGAAAGTCAATTGAACAGCTGCAGTGATTCATTTAACAACTGCAACAATGGTCCTAAAACGGGGCAAAATTCATATAATAATTGTCTCACTTTTCAATAGAAATTTGAGGCTCAATTGTGGTTGTAAGTTGAAGATGACCCGCACTAGAAACAAGGACAATGTAGAACCTGATTTATATGCTGCCTTTTTATTCAGAAAGAAAATTCAAGGCACTTTAAAATGAAAACAGTCCTTCCAGATGTAAAGTTGCTGAGTGAATGTATCTGTAGAACAGGATGCTGAAAGTAAAATATTTATGTATTACGCTTGTTTATATTTCACTTTTCAGAAAGAAAATCCACCTCAAGCAATTTTTCAGCTATATAAATCAGTCCAAATAAGAATAAACACTATTTCAAAACATGAAATTACTTTTTCTAGGCTGCCTGGAGTCACCTACATGCAAGCTGGGTAGTTAAATAAATTGGTGTAATAAAGAAATAAATAAACATAGTCCAAGATCCTTCTTTGAGAGGAGGAGGGGAGAAGAAGAGGGATGGCAGTGGCTGGAGAAGTGTATGCAGTTCTTTTATATCCATGAGGAACAAACTTAGTTATAAACCATTGCAAGATTTTTAGTTGAATGTGATTTTTGCAGGACAGGATCTGAACTGGGAAGGCCGATTGATACCTTTTTATTTATGCATAAGTAAAAGGTCTCATGCAGCTACAAGATTAGAACAACCTTAAGATAGGGAAGAAATCACTTTATATATATATAGTCATATATATATAAATATATATAGTCATATATATATAAATTATATATATGTGCTGTTTAGCTTCCTTTGGGTATTATCCCACGTCATTGGAGTGCTTTCAACGTTGTAGCAACGTTTCAGCAGAATCTCATCTGCCATCATCAGGCTTCTGTATGGATGTGGGTCTTACAGCTTTTGGTTTCAAATTCGAGGCTGGCCTATTCTGACTGGCTGGGAGTTTTGGTCTGTGTTCACTGGACTTGGAGTTTGATTGATTGATTGATTGATTGATAGTACCCAAACGAAGCTGAACAGCATACATATAAGTACCTGTGAAAACTTAAGAAAACTTATATATATATATATATACACACGCACACATATACACACACATACCAATATTGGGTTTGAAATGTGTTCTTCAGTTAGCCAACTTCATTTGTGTGGAGGGGTCCTTGGTGCTCTCTGAGCTTGGTCCTATTTTTGCAGATGTTTCATGACCCAACTAGGTTATATCATCAGAAATAGTGGGGAGTGGAGCATGCTCTGAATTTATTTTTTAATGGTTTGGCTTTTCAGTATTGGATCATGAAACATCTGCAAGGAAACTAACCAAGCTCAGAGAGCACTGAGCCTCAGTCTTCCTCCTCCTCTCCATAAACCCTCCTCCCTTTGAGCACTGATGTTCCCTAGTTGGGTCATGAAACATCTGCAAAAAAAAACCAAGTAATCTCAGAGAGCACCAAGCATCCCTCCTTTCAACCCTGAGCTATAAATATTCTTTTATTGATCTCTGCTGTCTTATTTTTTGACTTCAAGCAGTTTTATTCCCTGTAGATTTGGCAGGTGGCATCTTGAGAAGGACTAAACTGTGCACCCAGAGATGAGAGAAGCATCCTTTGCACAGTGACCAATAAAGAGGAATATTTATAGCTCAGGGTTGAGCTTTCTGGTCCTTGGTGCTCTCTGAGTTTCCTTGTTTTCTTGCAGATGTTTCATTGCTCAACTAGGCAATATAATCCATCTTAGAAGGGAGTGGGGTTTGCCAAGGAGAAGGGGAAAAGATGAGGATAAAGTGGAGGAGGAGGAGGAAGAGGAGGAGGAAGAGGTGGAGGTGGGTCTTCCTCCTTCTCATCCATTGTGGCTTCCTTTGTGCTGAGTTTGATTGTTTTCTTGCAGGCATTTCATGACCCAACTAGGTCATAGGGAGTGGGATTTACAGAGAGGAGAGGAGGAGGACTGTTGGGCCCTTGGTGTTCACTGTAACACTGATGATGTTATCGAGTTTAGTAGTGAAATGTCCGCAAGAAAATAATTAAGCTCAGAGAACATCTCCTCTCCCTCTCCCTCTCTGCAAGTCTTACTCTCTTTTAACACTGATGATGTGACCTAGTTGGGTCATGAAACATCTCAAGGAAAAAAAAAAACCAAGCTCAGAGCACTAAGGACCTCACTACCGTCCTCCTCCTCCACAAACCATACTCTCTTTTACCACTAATGATGTTACCTAGTTGGGTCATGAAATGCCTGCAAGAAAACAATCAAACTCAGAGAACACAAAGGACTCCTCCCTTTTCTCCCCATTCTCTTCCACTCTGCACACCCAACTCCCTTCTAGCACAGATGATGTTGCCTAGTTAGGTCACAAAACATCTGAAAAGAAAGCCACCAAGCTCAGAGAGCCCAAAGCAAGGACCCTAAAGTCCTCCCTGTCCTCCTCCTCCTCCCCTTTTTCTTCTCATCCATTCCACTCCACTACCTTGAAGCACTGATGATGTTACCTCGTTGGGTCATGAAACGTCTGCAAGGAGCCCACAGTCCTTCTCCCCCTCCTCTCCCCATCCCCCTTCTCTCTGCGCAACCCAATCACATCTGGTACTGATAATGTTACCTAGTTGGGTCATGAAACGACTGCAAGAACCTCCCCCGCCAACTCACAGAGCACCCGGGACTCCTCAGATAGCAAAGATTAAGACGGTCAATCTAAGTGTATCGTCACATCTACCTCTCCCATCCCACAACCCCACCCCCCCCATCTCAAACCCCAGGCCGGAACCTCCACGCGTGGCTTTGGTTTCGGTTCGGAGGGGCCCGAGCGCGACCCCTGTGGAAGGGCGCGAGGGCCGGAAGTGGCCTTCGAAGACGGGCGGGAAGCGGCGTGAGGCGCTTTTGCGGCCAGTTGCGGCGCGGCCGGAGCGCTTTGACGGTTGCACCGGGCAAAATGGCGGATCGCGAAGAATCGTTGAGGGAGTTCGTGNAAAATGGCGGATCGCGAAGAAGCGTTGAGGGAGTTCGTGGCCGTGACCGGGGCCGAGGAGGAGCGGGCGCGCTTTTTCCTGGAGTCGGCGGGCGGGGATCTGCAGGTAGGCCCGGCGGGAGGGGGAAAAAAGTCCCCGGAGTCTTCGTGGGGTTCTACCCAGCTGCCCCCCTTCTCCACCCCCATCACCTCATTGTCAAGGGGGTCTTCCTCGGGCCAATTCCTCACCCCTCCCCTATTGGACAAAGCCCCCCTCCATTCTGCATTGAAATGGGTGGGGGGGGCTTCACTGGAAGCCGCCTCTTCTCCACCCCCATCACCCCTGCCTGTGAAGGGGGGACTAGAAGGGGTCTTCCTCGCGTCTCTTTCCCGCTCCCCTCCCTCTTGGATCAAGCCCCACCTTATTCTGCATTGAAATGAGGTGGGGGGCTTCCCTCCTTTCTCCACCCTATCACCCCTGCCTGTCAAGGGGGACTGAAAGGGGCTCTTCCCTGAGCGTCTCCCCTCCTTTCTTGGACAAGCCCCCCCCCCCATTCTGCATTGAAATGGGGGGGGCTTCACTGGAAGCCCTCCCTTCTCCACCCCATCACCCCTGCCTGTGAAGGGAGGCCTGGAAGGGGATCTTCCCTGGGACAGTCTCCTCCCCTCTAGGACAAAGCCCCTCCCCTTATTGTCCACTGAAATTGTGGGGAGGGAGCCTTCATCGGGAAGGGGCCCTCACCTGTCTTCTGGCAGTGGGGGAGAGGGGATGGGCAAGATTATTGCAAAAGGGAGTGGGGAAGAAGTGGAAGAGTTTCCTCTCCTGCCCTGTCTGTGCACAACCCAGCCTGTGTATGATGGGCTATGTAGCACACATTAAATGACTGGAAGGGGGCTTTCTTCCCCCTCCCTCCCTGCAAAGTCAGCCTCCTTTAGGAACTTCATTTGCTAAGGAGCTGCCCAGGGACTCCCCAAGACTCTGCAAGATAGGTGGTGCAGGCAGTCCTCATGTTATGGCCTACAGTTCATCCCAAAATGCCTGTTGCTCAGTGAGACAGCAGTGTGCTTTGCCCCATTCCACAAACTTTCTTGCCACAGTTATTAAGCGAATCCCCGCGGCTGTTAAACTGGTGACACTGGTTGTTCAATGAATCTACTTTCCCCATTGACTTGGCTGGTCAGACGGTCACAAAAGAGGATGGCGTGACCCCCTCCCCAGGACACTGCATTCACCATAAGTTTGAGTCAGTTGCCAGGCATCCAAATTATAATCGGGGGACCACAAGGATGCTTCAACGGTCTTAAGGGTGAAAAATGGTCATAAGTCATTTTTTTCCAGTGCAGTTGTAACTTTGAATGCTCCCTAAACAAATGGTTGTGAGATGAGGACACTATATAAATTGAACAATAAATCAATTTAATAATAAATAAATGGTTTAGGGAGGTGAGGAAAAGCCATACATGCCCATGTTCAACTGTTTTGTTTCAGTGTGGGTTGCCTTGATTTTATATATTTTTATGTTGACTGTTTCCTAGTATGATTTGATTGCTTAGTGTACCATATTACTATCATTAAGTGTGGTATCTGATGATTCTTGACTCTTGACAAATGTATCTTTTCTTTTATATGTATACTAAGAGTATTTGCACCAAGACAAATTCCTTGTGTGTCTGATCACACTTGGCCAATAAAGAATTCTGTTCTGTTCTGTTCTGTTCTGTTCTATTCTATTCTATTCTATTCTATTCTATTCTATTCTATTCTATTCTTTATTCCTATTTTCTATTCTGTTCTTCATTCCAATATTCTATTCTATTTTCTGTTCTATTCTTATTCTATTCTGTATTCTATTTCTATTATAATTCTAATTCTATTCTAATCCAGGTTGCCTTTATTTTAATACTACAGGTAGTCCTTGTTTTATGACCACAAATAAGCCCAAAATTTCCAATGCTAAGTGAGACAGTTTAGTGATTTTTACGTTGCTTGCCACGGTTGTTAACTGAATCACTGCAGTTGTTAAATTAGTACCACAGTTCTTAAGCGAATCTGGCTTTTCCCCATTGACTTTGCATGTCAGAAAGTCACAAAAGGGGGATCACATGACCCCAGGACACTGCATCCTGTCATAAGTATGGGTCAGTTGTCAGAAGTCTGAATTGTGACCATGTGACCATGGGCCCTCTGCAATAGTCGCACAAAAAATGGTCAGTCACTTTTTTCAGTGCTGTTGTGACTTTGTACGGTCACAAAATGAACAATTGTAAGTCGAGGACTTACATAGAGGTTCGGTTCCACCAAATATTTCCATTTTCTCCCCCCAAAAGAGCAGATAACAACCTCATTAGAAGGGATGGCAAGTGGCACGTCTCTGAGAAACAAGCAAGTCATCATGGCAGGTTTGACATTGAAGAGAGCTTGAGGTGGAAGGAATCAGGCATTGGCGGGCACCAGATGCCACCCTTTGGATCCTCACGGCATCATTTGCAAGGGGTTGCAATTTGGCAACAGGCCTTTCAGGAAGAACTGGTTTGGTTTCTCTTTGCAATGGTTCTGCTTACAGGGAGGTGGAAATTGTTCCGATTATGTTACTGCCCACCATTGAGGGAGTCTTCCAGGCTAGCCAGTGATACGCCAGAAAAACCACCTGAAAAATGCTACAATTGGTTGTGAATTTCCAATACAGGTAGTCCTCGACTTACAACAGCACTGCAAAAAGTGACTTGTGATCGGTTTTCACGGTGACAACCTTTGCAGCATTCCCATAGTCATGTGATCAAAATTCAGATGATGGGCAATGGCTTCGTATTTATGAATCGTTACTACGCCCCAAGGTCATTTGATCAATTTTTGTGACTTTTTTGTGACAAGCAAAGCCAAGGGGGGGGAGAGCCAGATTCACTTAACAACCAGGTTACTAACATATCAATTGCAGTGATTCACTTAACAACTGGGGCAAGGAAGGTTGTAAAATGGGGCAGAACTCACTGAACAATTGTCTTGCTTAGAAAAAGAAATTTTGGGCTCAGTTGTAGGCGTAAATCAAAGACTGCCTGTGTTTGGCATACAAAAAATGATAACATAAAGTGCCTCTAAGTGCCTCTTATGATCTATGTCAGGGGTCCCCAAACTTGGCAATTTTAAGACTTAAGGGTATGCTGGCTGGAGAAGTCCACAAGTTGAAGTCCACAAGTCTTCAAGTTGCCAAGTTTGGGGACCCCTGATCTATGGGTAGTTAGTTGATCCAATTTTCTGATTTCACCTCAGAAGTGGGGGCTGGTTTATAGTTTAATTTAGTTTACTTTATTGTCCTTGCACCTCGTACAACCAAATCAAACACCATCTTCAGTGCACATGATGACCATGAAAATAAACACAAACACACATCCTTCAACCTTCACACATTGAACCAGAAACCCACAACACCGCACCAATACTGCACTATACAGCAGAATTCAACAGAGCTACTGCCCTGGGATAGAAGCTGTTTTTCAGTCTATTTGCCCTTTTTTTTAATTATTCTGTACTGTCTGCCAGATGATAATAGTTCAAAAAAAAGGTACCCAGGATGAGATGGATCTTTGAGAATGTTTTGAACTTTCTTAAGGCAGCAGGAGCTATAAAACTCTTCCAAAAAGGGGAGAGGGCAACCCAGGATCCTCTGGGCAATGACGATGACGCTCTGGAGTGCTGTCCTATCTGCCACTGTGCAATTGGCAAACCCTACACAGGTGTGCAGTGAGTTAAGATACTCTCTCTGGTGCAGCGCTGGAAAGTCACCAGCAGTTTTCCATCCAGTTGTTATTTCCTGAGAAGTCTCAATATCATCTCTGCTGGGCCCTTTTGACCAGGGCTGCAATGTGAGCATCTCTAGGTCAGGTCCTCTTTTGGGGTAACACCCAGAAACTTCAAACTGGCCACTTGCTCCACTCGGTCTCCACTGATAAACAAGGGCTGGAGGTCTGATCTGTTCCTTCTATCGTCCACTATAAGCTCCTTGGTCTTATTGGTGTTGAGGACCAAGTTATTGTCTCCACACCACAAAAGCAACCGGTCCACCTCATCTTGGTAGGCAGACTCATTTCCTCTCCCCCCCACACCGGAGATGAATCCTACTACTAGCTATACAACATGGCTAAAGTCTACTTTGCTAAACTATGCCTCAGTGTATTATGAAAAGGGTAACATGATAGCATTGTTCTAGTATTTGAGGGCATCCCCCAAAGAAGTGGGGGTTCACTCATTTTCCAAAGCATCAGAAGGCAAGACAAGAAACAATGGGTGGAAAATAATCCAGGAGAGAAGCAACCCAGAAATAAGGAGAATTTTTCTGACAGTGAGAACAATTAGTCAGTGGAACAACTTGCCACTAGAGGTTGTGCATGCTCCAACAGTGGAAGCTCTTACGATGAGATTGGACAGCCATTTGTCTGAGATGGTATAGGGTTTCCTGCCTGAGCAGGGGGGTGGACTAGAAGACCTCCAAAGTCTCTTCTTAATCTGTTATTCTATTCTATATTCTATTCTATTCTATATTCTATTTCTATTCTCTTATTTCTA
Organism: Laticauda laticaudata; assembly: GCA_004320025.1. Classification (NCBI taxonomy): domain Eukaryota; kingdom Metazoa; phylum Chordata; class Lepidosauria; order Squamata; family Elapidae; genus Laticauda; species Laticauda laticaudata. Next base: position 1,361 of record BHFT01077025.1, on the reverse strand, counting down.
TTCTCTATTTTCTATTCTATTCTATTCTATTCTATTCTATTCTATTCTATTCTATTCTATTCTTCATTCCATCCAATATTCTACTCTAATTCTAATTCTAATTCTGTTCTATTCCATTCCATTCCAATTTTCTATTCCATCCCATCGCCATCACTGCTTCAAAATATGTCACATTCAGCCATCAACCTTGCAGGGCAAAAAGAGTGACTCACCCAAAACAGAATCCTGATAGCCTTTGAAAGCGACTCGCTTTGTGTCTTTCCAAAGTGAACGATTCAATACCCCTTTGGAGCTTGTGACCTTTTCATTCCACAATAGGCCTTTTATTTTTGTTTGTTTTTAAGTACTCCAAGTGAAAGACAGCTTTTGTGCAAATGACAACAGTCCCACGCACACAGCCAGGACTGCAGGAAAAGCGCAAAAACTGTGGTCTTTCTGGAGAAACCCTTGCAATATGACTGCTACTCCTCAAGAGTTTGAAGTCACAGCGAAAACTTTCTGGGAAAACTTTTCAGAGAGACACAAATCATTGAGGGGACAGCAAGGATGACAAGAGCATTTAGAACACTCTCTCCCAACAGTTTGATTCCCACAATGGAGGAATGGCTGCAAAAGTGGACGGAGTTAGCAGAGATGGCTAAATTGACCGCTTTGATTAAAGAAAGAAAAAACACACACAATTACTTTGTTTTCTACTTGGAAACCACTTCTGGACTTTGTGCTTGAGGTGGAAAAAAATACGAAGCTTTGGTTTAGTCTTCAACTTACAGCTGTTTGTTTAGTGACTGTTCAAAATCACTATCGCATTAATGACTGTTTTTTACACTCACGCCCATTGCAGCATCCCCATGGTCACGTGATCCAAATTCAGACGCTTGGCCAAGGGTTCATATTTATGACCGTCGGAGCTTACTGTCTGGAGATTCTCAGTCCCGTTCATGTGACTGTCGTGATATATGCCACTGTCCTTTGGAAGGAGTGGAGAAAGCTGAATTTAGTACAGGGAGTCCTTGACGTATGACCACAATTGACCCTAAAGTTTCCATTGTTAAGTGAGACATTTGTTCAGTGAGCTCTGCTCCATTTTAGAACATTTCTCACCACTGTTGTTAAGGGAATCCCTGCAGTCGTTAAGCTAGTCACACAGATGTTAAGTGAATCTGGCTTCCCCATGGACTCACTGTGTCTGTCTATCCATCTTTTCCTTCTCTCCTTTTTTCTTCCTTCCTTCCTTCCTTCTCTCCTTTTTTCTTCCTTCTTTCCTTTCTTCCTTTCTTCTTTTCTCTTTTTTCTTTTTTTCTTTCTTTCTTTTTCTTTCTTTCCTTCCTTCCCTCCCTCTTTCCTTCCTTCCTTCCTTCCTT
>BHFT01077015.1:0-24385 GCA_004320025.1 Laticauda laticaudata | reverse complement strand
TTGCTCAGGTTACAATCAGAAACCACAGCCGAAACCCGCCAACCCAATCAAGTCACACCCCCACTAGCAGTTAAAAAAGGATAGAAAGCAGCTGAAGCTCACATACTCTTGATGAAAGCACAAGCTGTGAAAGAAACAAGCCTGAAAAGATAATGAATGGAGACTTCATCGAAACGTTGCCTAAGATACTTCCAATTCTAACGCGGAGAAACCCGAATAACCAAAGATCCACATACAAATACTCGCGAAAACCTCAGAAAACATATATATATATATATATATATATTTGAAAAAGTTCAAAATGCAATCATTTCTCTGAAAACTGTTTATGTCAGTGAAAAATAAGAAGAAATGGCAAATTCTATTTATGCCTTGGTCCTTAGGGAATTTTGCACACAAAATGAAAAAAAAAAAAATCCGGAGGTGATAACTTAGGAAATGAACTATACTGACAATTTTCTGCAGACTGGGTCTTCCAGATGCATTGAAATGAGAATTCAAAGAGTTGAGAATGGTTCCAACACGTTTGGGAAAGACTGGGCTACTACCTGTCTTGCGTTTATGTCTAGTGGTAAAAGCATCAAGCTAGAACAGGTGTCTGAGTTCTAATCTCACCTGAACTTTGAAAGCAAGCAAGCTGACTTTGGGTCAATCACCAGGAGATGGTGAGTTCTAATCCTGCCTTAAGCATGAAAGCTGGCAGGATGACATTGGGCCAGTCACCAGGAGACTGAGTTCTTGTCCCATCTTAGGCATTAAAGCCAGCTGGATAACTTTGAGCCAGTCATTCCCTCTCAGCCCAACTCACCTCACAGGGTTGTTGTTGTGGGGAAAACTGGAGGAGGAAGGTGTATGGGATATGTTTGCTGACTTATTTGTAAAAGTAATAAAAGCTGGATACAAGTAAATAAATCATCAGCATCTCCAAACCGGGGTACAAATTATCCCTTACCCAAAAACTTGGGATCAGACTCCTGATCTCTCTACAGCATCGTTTTGAGATTTTATCTCCAAAGTTATTTCCACAGGTATTCAACCCTCTAGCTCAGGAGTCTCCAACCTTGACAACTTGAAGCCTGGAGGACGACTTCAACTCCCAGAATTCCCCAGCCAGCAAAGCTGAGAGCAAAGCTCAAAGTCACCCAGCTGGTTTCAATGTCTAAAATGGGACTTGAACTCACAGTCTCCTGGTGAGTCACCCCACCAGTTTTCACACTTAAGATGAGATTGGAAATTCTGGGAGTTGAAGTCCTCCAGGCTTAAAGTTGCCAAGGTTGGAGACCCTTACTCTAGTTTACAAACTATAACCCAGAAGAACATTAGTTATGAAGATTTTTAAAAATCCCATTTTTTGACAATAGGGGAGGTTGAAATGTGGTGATGGCCTCCTGAGTCAAAAGACTGAGTCTTTAATAGATTAGTGTTCATGCTTTTATTCAGAATTCCCGATTCCGTAGGAAGACTGTAGGGTTGTGTTTTAAATTTATTGTAGATTTTTAATTCCCATTCCATATTGGAGAGCCCTACTGTGCTCCAGATTGGTAGGTTGTAAATTAGAAATAAATCCTAGAATTAAATGCTCTGCAGATGCTCAGATTTCTTTATTCAAAGAAACTTTGGCAATGGCTGGATTCAACTTTTCTCTCAGAAGAGAGATGCATGCCTTATTAATTAATTAATTAATCCTAATTAATTCCTTTAGGTCTTTCTATGTGATACTGCAACCGTCCTTTCTATGAGCATAGTTAATATTCAGCAGTAACATTTCTTAAGAAGAACAGTAGGAATTTGACAGTCAAGGAGAACATGTTCTTCTGGCTGAATACACAACCGATAAGAGTTGCTATGTGACTTTCCTTTTTTATATTTTCTTTCAAGGTCTCTATAACAAGAAGAAACAGCTCTAAGATCCAATTGAACTATATATTTTTTCCATACCAAGTTGGTATCCTTCCTAACATTTAGTCAAATTCTGAGTTAGAATAACTTGGAATCCTAGGCCTCAGTTGTGGCCCAAAAATTCTGGAATAGAGATTTTGGACCTATCCACCTAAAATTTTCTTCCATTATCTAACAGAACAAAAAATAGAGAAAAAAAATCCCTTTCAAACTCCAAACAACACCTTTCTATATATTCAGGTGTTATGTTGCATTTGGAGTTTAAAAATGGCAAGAAGAACTCTTTATTGTTTTTTTTTTACCCATTCTGAATATCTTACCAAGGAGAGGTCCAACCCAGAAATAAAAAGAAATTTCCTGACAGTGAGAAGAATTAATCAGTTGAAAAACTTGCTTCCGGACATTGTGGGTGCTCTGACACTTGAAGTTTTAAAGAAGAGAGTGGACAGCCATTTGTCTGAAATGGTATAGGGTCTCCCGCTTGAGCAAGGGGTTGGACAAGAAGACCTCCAATATCCCTTCCAGCTCTGTTATTCTGTTATTACAGCTTGGTCTCTAATTTACAAGATTTTTTATTTCCCCACCTGGTAATATTATCCAAGAAAAACATCCTTCTACATGCACGCATCCTAATTCCACTCCCTAGCCAATTATACCAACCAATAGAAGGGTACACCCTGTTGAATTACAGGTGGTCCTCATTTAGCAAATGCTTTGTTTAGTGACAGTTCACAGTGATGAAAAAGTAACTTTCTGACCAATCCTAACAATTATGACCTTTGTGAGTTTATAAAGCAAAGGAAACCTGAAATAAGCTTCAATTCAGAGTAGTTGAAATCGAAACAACACTCCTCTCCCCCAATTCAAGAAAAGGAAGACTATAAGTTAGTAAAGTATGACCAGATATTAGAGAAGGCTCCTGCAAGAGAGATTTATAAAGACTGCTAACAGTAAAGCTCTTGCAGGTTATTAATATCATCACCAGATACCTGGCCTTGGGGGGAAAAGCTGTTTTGGAGATTTCTTTTACCTTCAGACTATTGTATGCGAGATCTGTATCTCGGTCCAAATCCATTTCATTCTTCATTTCAATTACCTAGATGGGTTAGGAAGACAAGAAGAGAGACACCTGGTTTGACAACAGGTAACGGTAGATTTCTGCTTGCAGGCCTTACACTGTCTGCCATAGACAGCACTCTGATCATAAAAAGGATATTGAAAGTAAAGGGTGTTCAGACCAATCAGAGGACAAGAAAAACAATGATGCAATAATAGGAATACAAATGAAGGGATTTCCTGATTCCTCACTTTAAGTACAGGTAGTCCTTGACTTACAACCACACTTGAGCTGAAAATTTCTGTTGCTAAGCTTGTTGTTAAATGATTTCCCCCCTCCCCAATTCTACAACCTTTTGTGCCACAGTTGTTAAGTGAATCATTGCAGTTGTTAATTGAAATACACGATGGCTTCCCCATGGACTTTGCTTGTCAGAAGGGAAACACATGACTGGAACTGAACATACTCAAAACCATAGAAATGGTGGTAGACTTTAGAAGACACCCTCCTATACTACCACCTCTTACAATCCGAGACAACACAGTATCAACAGTAGAGACCTTCAAATTTTTAGATTCTATTATATCACATGACCTAAAAAGGACACCTAACATCAAAAACATCAAAAAGCACAACAAAGAATGTTCTTCCTGCGCCAACTCAGGAAGCTCAAACTGCCCAAGGAGCTGCTGATCCAGTTCTACAGAGGAATGATTGAGTCTGTCCTCTGCACCTCTATAACTGCCTGGTTTGGTTCTGCAACCCAACAGGACAGACACAGACTCCAGAGGATAATTAGGACTGCAGAAAAAACAATTACTACCCACCTGCCTTCTATGGAGGACCTGTATACTGCACAAGTCAAAAAGTGGGCTGTGAAAATATCTACAGACCTCTCCCATCCTGGACAAAAACTGTTTCAACTATAGAGCACTGCACACCAGAACAACTAGACACAAGGACAGTTTTTTCCCTGAAAGACGTCACTCTGCTAAACAAATAATTCCCTCAACACTGTCCAACTATTTACAAAGTCTGCATTACTGTTACTATTAATCTTCTCATCACTCCTTATTGCCCATCCCCTCCCACTTGTGACTGTATGACTGTAACTTTGTCGCTTGTATCCTTACAATTTATATTAACTGTTTCCTAGTATGATTTGATTGCTTATTGTACCCTATGACTATCATTAAGTGTTGTACCTGATGATTCTTGACTCTTGACGAATGTCTCTTTTCTTTTATGTACACTGAGAGCATTTCCACCGAGACAAATTCCTTGTGTGTCCAATCACACTTGGCGAATAAAGAATTCTATGACCCCAGGATATTGCACTCATCATAAATATGAGTCAGTAGCCAAGTGTCTGGATTTTGATCCTGTGACCTTGGGGATGCTGCATTACTTGTAAGTGTGAAAAATGGTCATAGCTCACTTTTTTCAGTTCTGTTGTAAAACTGAATGGTCACTAAACAAATGCTTGTAAGTCAAGGGCTATCTGTATTAACATTGGTGGCTCAGTGGTTAGAATGTCATATTGCAACGTACTTCTGCTGACTGCAATTCTCACTGGCTCAAGGTTGACTCAGCCTTCCATCCTTCCGAGGTGGGTAAAAATGAGGACCCAGATTGTTGGGGGCCAATAGGCTGACTCTGTAAACCGCTTATAGAGAGGGCTGCAAAGCACTACGGGATGGCATATAAATCTGTGTTATTATTATTGCTATTTAGAAGTTGTCCAGAAAATATGGTTAGTTTTGTGTTGGAAACCACCACAATGTTACATATGCTGATACAGAACTGATATTTCATAAAAATATGTGCCAGTATTTCTATTGTATTGCAATCTTTTACTGGGTAGAATATTCTTAAATTGACCCTCAAGAACTGCTGCTGAAAGACCATTAACATCATGAATTAGATTGATTTCATGAACTCTTACACTACTGTACTTGGTTAGTCTTTAATCTCTGCATAAAGGCAAAATACCACTCACGCATCATCACAAAATCTACAGAACCGTAAAGCTTACAAACTTGAAATTTGGCACCTATGTTACTCTTGGCTTCTAGGTGCTCACTAAGAAAGGATTTTTCAAAATGACCATCAGAGCATTAGTATTTCCTATATTATTATTAACACGCTCTGATGCTAAGGAGTTCTACTCCCCCTCCCTGCCTGAAAAGAAATCTGTTCCAAATCAAAACACAAGCAGAGGAGAGGAGTTTCAGTTTCAGAGCACCAAGCAGCTTTAGTACAGAACAGTTGAGCTAAGCCACACCCAGGCTCCTTGCTGTCTCCTTGTTCACACAGCAAATACTGTTTCAGTTTCCAAACAGCCCTCAACTCTCTCTCACACTGACAGGATGCTAGCCAGATGAATACCGATGGATGCTGGTAGGCAGAGGCAGAAATTTCCCCCCTTTATTTCCCCCCCAAAAAAACTGAGCCCGACCACATAGTTTCATAGCAAAGCATGGGTATCAAGCTAGTATTATATAAAACTCTACTGCAACTGACTCAGGAATGTGATAATCCTTCTGGGATTTTAGAGTTAGAGTTACGAGTTACTGCAAAGTTACGTTCAGTAGTAGGAAACCTTCAAGCCTCCAGTTGCAACTACTCTAGCCAACACAACCAGTTGCCAGAGTAGGGCCCACGATGATATCTTGAGTTCTACAACTTCACACTTCCAATCCATTTGATTTTCTGCAACGGAGCATTTAAAAGTTGTGGGGCGTTTTCCTTTCCAGTTTAAGCTGTTGTTGCTTCTGTTTGTCAACGTTAATAAAAAATGCATCACAAAAAGAAGCGGAAAGGCTGCTCCCCAAGGACTCCGATTGTGATGAGTGTTCTGCTAAATAAATGATTCTTTTTGCGCCATAAAAGCTCAAAACAGAGCAGAAGGGACTGATGCATAGGACAAGCAGAACTTCTAAAAACAGCGTCTCCCAAAAGAAAGGGTCATCCACTGAAGGAGAAACTTGACTAGTGGAGGCTGGAGGTAATAGAGCAGAACTGCCACCATCCATAACATGTAGCAAAAAAGACATTTGCCTTTCATGGAGAGATAAGAAATCTGGAAGGAAGCACACAAGGACTTTCTTTTTCAGCCTGTCAGCACCGATTAAGTGGCAGCAGACATTCTGAGTGGAGGCAAAGCTCTGGTTTACTTGATTCCCAAGAGACGTTATATCAATTCTGGAGAAGCAAATGCAGGTTGTCAAGAACCGTCAACCCCAATTTACTATTTGGCCATTGCAGGAATAAGGTGATGAGGGGTGAGCCCAGTGGACTTCATCTTATGAAACTGCTATGCCCAATACTCTCTAAGTTGCCCCTATCTTGTCCCTTTCTTTCACTTTGGGATTGCAAACTGTGGTGTTGCCTGCAAATCCTGAAACTGGAAATCCTGATACATTTGGAGAGCCCAGACTAGAAAAGTTCCGTGGTCTTTACTATTGCTGCCAATAGATGATCACCCTAACAAAATCAAAGTCCTCCCCAGACTCCCAGACTGGTCCCCATTCTTCCCCACTGTCCGATTCCACTGCTGTCTGCACAGGCAGCCGGCGAACCACAACAGCTTCTTTCCATCTGTTCTCTAGAGAGAAACTACAGCTTAACCCTGTTAAGGACTGAAGATTAAATCTGCAATCTTCTGCATTAAAATGATGGCTTTTTCCACGGAGTTGTAACCACTTCCTCCTGCTGTCAGAGTTGTCATCAAAGCTGTGGCAAGGTGGACAATATGTGCTGTTATTGAATTCCATTGCTTATTCCTTCTATTGAAGTAGACTAGCCCAAGGTTTCCTCCATTCTTCTCTCTTCTGCCCTGGTTCACTGGTGGAAAGTCCTGGTAAGCTTACTTTTTGTGTTTTCTTACTCTCAACCTTCTACATTATCACTCAATTCACAGTGAAATAAGCCCCCAAGTAAGGTTTTTCAGAAGTAGCTTGCCACAGCCTCTTTCTTGGAGCTGAGAGAAAGTGACTCCCTGATCATTTCCTATTTGGAGTTAATTGGGGAGATCAGATCACATTTGGGGGCATCATAAAAATGACACTGTAAGAGGACATGAGCAAATCACTCAGCCATCTTCTTGCCTTTGGCAGGACTAGAACTCACAGTCTTCCAGTTTCTAGCCTGAGGCCTTAACCACTACATCAAACTGGCATAGTATCATTTGAAAAAGTCCTAATACAAATATATCTCGAGGTTAGGTTACTGATCAACAAGCCCGCGTTCGAGTGCTGCTGCGTGACGGGGTGAGTTCCTGTCATTCGCTGCAGCTCCTGCCAACCTAGCAGTTCAAAAGTGTGCAATCGCAAGTAGATAGATAGGTATCACGTTAGGATATTGAATTTACTAGCTGGAAAAGTAAAGTATACAATAAGTCAGGACTCACAGTTAAAGAGTGCTGACTCATGAATGAGGCAATCTACGCTGTGATTAGTTGCTGTAAGTATAAAGGGGGAGTTTCCCTTTTTTCCCTCCTTTCTTCTTCTTCTGGGTATTCTGTAGATCAGTGGTCCCCAACCTTTTTTGTACCAGGGACCAGTTTCACGCAAAAACACTTTTTCAAGGACCGGCAAAATCAAATTCTTCCCCAATAGTAAAGGGCTTCTTAGCTTTAGCTAATATAAAAATATATATTTTAATCACAATTATTCATTCTTTGCGGCCCGGTACAAAATGATCCACGGACCGCTAATGGTCCAGGGCCCGGTGGTTGGGGACCCCTGCTGTAGATTGATTAATTTACCTCATGATTTCCTGTGTCCCTGACTATCTTCCTTTTCTGGATGATGACAAAGACTGCTGTAACTTTAAATGTTATTTATATAAAAGACTACAAGTTTGTGTTAGTGTCTCTGACTTCATCTGGACAGCTGCTATGCAATTCCCTGACATATCACCTAGTTGGGCACATTAAGAGGGGCATGAAAGGTGCTCCCAACCAGGTGTCTCCCAGGCAATGGTGATGTCACTGGCTAATCCTTTCAACCTGCAAGTGCCTTGGTGCTTCTGACATGAATGTAAAAAAATTAAGATGCCAAGAAATGCAACCCAACTTTGACATTGAATCTTTTTAAGAGAACTCCAACATGCTGGAAATGAAAAAGACCATAACCCCTATTTACATAGCTCTTGCAAGAACAGCTGAATATTTCCCTGAATAAAATTCTGCATCTGAAAACTGTAGCTACTGCAAAATTTAACTGTAAGAAGCAGAGCAAGTACTGGCATTCAATTTGATGCTGCCTTTTTCATCACCTGGCCTCAATCTATCAAGAGCCAACACAAGAGTCAGATCTAAATTTCCCAATGGCCAGGAAATACAATTGGTATAACTTGGATTTCATGACAGCCAAGGAATCATGGCCAAGCTCATTAACCCTATAGCGAGATAAATCATTTAAATAGAGACTATGCATTCCTGCCCAGAAGACGCAGCAACAGAACTCACGGTCATAATTCTGGATGTATTGCTAACCCACACCCACACATCTACAGTGTAGCCATCTCAGGATGCAAATATTATGGATGGGGCAACAGGAAAGAAAAGATCTCTCCATTTTATAAAAAGAACAAACATCCTCTCAACTCCTGCAATAATATTCTGGTGAAAAGAAAGCTCTTCAGGGGAGAGAGATGCTGAGGTTGCTAACATATTTCAGTATGGAGCTTACATTTACAGTCTTAAATGGGGCAATTCCAAGTATACCGGAATGGCACCATTAGATTCAGTTCATTTTGTACCCTGTACTTTTAATCTTGGTTGCTACAAAAGGCAGTATTGCACCAGTCTACTGAAACAATCTGAGAGGATGGCAAAACTCTTTCTAAAGTGCCAGTTCTCCAACATTTTGTAGAAAATAATAATAATAAAAAACAGCAGGTTAGGATATTTGACCACTTTCAATTATAAGATTTCTCAAACGTTAATATCCATTTCTGTTCTATGCTCAAAAGTAATCTACACAGCATCCATTTTCTATTCTGGGCTCAATGGGGATTGCAAATTCATCATTTTTTTTATTTCTCACAAATGAAGGCAAATTCTATTCATCAAAATCTGAAGCTGCTTATCTCCCTGACATCATCCAAATATAGGAGTGACATGAAAAGCAATTCCTACTTTAGAATGAAGCATAGAGACAAGATAGGTTATAAAGTAAGAAGTGAATCTGCAAAAAAAAAAGGTGAAATGCAATTTTTGATGTAGCAGGCTCAGCCGGAGGGAGGTGTCAAATACATCATAAATCATGAGTTCCTGCATGCCCACAAATCTAAGTCTACTCCACCTTGAATGCCTCTCTTATTTCCCACTCATATCTCGACTGTTAATTGGCCAGATTCTTATAGAGAGCTTGTAACAAATCTTTATACTCAGTTGAACTACCTGAATGTCCCCAGCACTTGACATTGGATCCTTAAAGAATTGTCTCTCATCATTGGGGGATTTGATTTTCAAGACATTTTTGGGTCGGGGTGCAAAACTCATTGCTCCTCCAAAAGCATGTTGACACTTTCTAGGGTTCCTTTATAGGTAGTCTTTGACTTATGACCACAGTAGGGACTAGAATTTGCTAAAGGTGGTTCTTAAATGAATTACATCAAATTTTACATTTTGGGGGGCATGGTTATTCAGTGAATTGCTTTAGTTGCTAAGTGAATCACACGATTCTTAAACAAATATGGCTTCCCCCATTGACTTTGCTTTTCAGAAGCCACATGGGAAGATCACAAATGGCAATCACATGACCTCAGGATGCTGCAACTGTCATAAATACCAAGCACCAGAATTTTTCTCATGTGACCATCAGTGTGAGAACTAATTGTAAGTCACTTTTTTTTACCACGGCTGTAACTTCAAATGATTGCTAAACAAATGGTTGTAAGTCAAGGTCTATCTTTATTAATATTTACAACCTCACTAAGGGAAATAAATAATTAAAATGTCAGCTGTTGTGGGTACTTATCCCCAACTGCTCTCCTTCTATAATAACTACAGGTGATATTATGAACTCTCCCTCCTTCCAGTCATACAGCAGGCAACCTTGGAATGGAGTTCAGGACTAGAGGGAACATGTTGAAATGTAAAAACATAGCAAAGTTTCATTTCCCTTAATTTTTAGACACATTATTAAATATAAGATGGAGGTTTCTTTCACTACAACATGTAGTTCAATCTGTAAGCCCATTTTAATACACATTTTAATTTTTTTTCCAGACATGCCTATGGTAAGTCAAAATCAATTCTGGCTCTACCTGGGGTTTCTTGCTTTCATTCTCTTTCTTTTCCAGTTGAGTCTTCAACTTTCTTCTCTCCTGTTCAAGTTCCCGTACTCTCTTCTGAAGTTTTAGGAAGAGGCTCATGTCCATGGCTGCCTTCTCCAAGCCAACTTCCTACGGAGGAATAAGAATAGCTAACTATAGGAAAGAAAGGTAAAGCAACGGAGAACACACCAGCTCTCTGGAAGCTTGGAGAAAGTGTTGCTCTACTGAGAATCATTGAGAACAACCCACAAATAAACAGAACTTATTTGAAAAAGAATATGCAGTTCAGTTTTCTTTTGCAAAACAGGACTTGAAGTAAGAATGGTTGTGTATCTTTGAAGAAGCAGTTTATATGTATCTAGATATTTCAACTCTTTTTGGCTAAACAGGGAGTCCAAAATGCACCATACTCCAAACAAATGTAATAGGTGACTAGGACAACATTTCCAATATGGGGGAAGGCTTCCCAGACCTGTTTGTATCCTCTATAATTCCTGTGAGCCATGGTGGCGCAGTGCTAGAATGCAGTACTGCAGGCTACTTCTCCTGACTGCTGGCTGACTGCAATTTAGCAGTTTGAATCTCACCAGATTCAAGGTTGATTCAGCCTTCCAGCATTCCTAGGTGGGTAAAATGAGGACCCAGATTATTGGGGAATAGGCTGACTCTGTAAAATTGCTTCGAGAGGGTTGTAAAGCACTGTGAAGTGGTATATACGTCTAAATGCTATTGCTTGTGGTATTACTGTGGTCTCCTATGTGTAGGAGGAAATTTAAATGAGGCTCATACACAACAAAGTTGTGAAAGAGATGCAAGAAAAGTGTTGTGTATATATGTAAGAAAAGGTTTCATGTGTCATGTGTGGCTTGGGACCAGGTCACTTTCAGGACCGTCTCTCCTTCATGGTGTTAACCCATTCCTTTAGATATGGCAGGAGGTCCTTTCTGCAAGAGAGTCCCATCTGGTGCAATAATCCACTTTTAAGATGTATGGACTTCAAACTCCCAGATCCCCTCAGCCAGCCATGCAAGCTGGGGAACTCTGGGAGTTGAAATCCATACATCTATATCATAGTTGCCAAGGTTGAAAAACGAAAGATCTAGTGCAAGGGTCCAAACTTGGCTGGCTGAGGAATTCTGGGAGTTAAAGCCCACAAGTGTTAAAAGTTTGGAATCTCCTGATTTAGTGGGTCCCAGGAGGAACATCTTTTTTGCTGTGGCACTCAGCTTTCCGCATATCATTTCCCAATCAACTTGCCCCAGTTCAGCTGAGCTTTCATAATGCATTAAAAACTTAGCTTTGCCATCAATCCTGGGGCCTTGATAGTGCAGCTGAACCCACTTTTTGTTTATATTGATTTTGAAGTGATTATTCTTGGGTGCTATCTTACACCGTCTTATGTTATTTATGTTTTTAATTATTGGTTGTGTTTTCATTCTGTTTTAAAACAGTGTGGTATGTGAGATGAGTGGCCATATTAAGTGGGTCGCAATGGGATTCTAACCAACGCAAGGCAGAATTTCACAGTTTCAAGGCCAGGTTTGACAAGAGAACCAAAACATGGAGGAACTCTAAGCAACTTTAATTCACACACAGGCTTCGTGTGTGCAACTTCAACTTTGAGAAGTAGAAGCTTTTTAAAAGGTCTAGGATATATTGGAACTTGACACTTGAATGCCTTGTGTGTAAACATTGCAAGAAAAGAACTTATAACCCTTTGGAAAACAAAGCTATAGAAACATATCCCTAGGAAATGCTGGCCTTTCTTCTAAAAACATGATTGCTTATTGTGCTCTATGTACAGCTTTGAATCTCTAGGAAAAGCATTCATTTAAACAGTAATCCTCCATAATTGGCTAATTAAAAAGAAACAAAACCAGGATCGTTTCTCTCAATGCAAAGCTGAGGTTGTAATGCTTGCTGCTCCAGGATTTTATCTTCTGTTCAATCGTATAGCTTAAGAACGGCACTTTTAAAGCGCCATAGTGGGTTTAAATTAGATTTCTTTACCTCGCTATGTTCACCATGTTGGGTGAGAAGTGGGGGTCGTTCAGCACAGATAAAGAGGTCACCAGAGATAACGTGGATGGCAAACACATCTACTTTTGCCTCTGCAGGAGAATTTCTGTTTTATTTCTATTTCCATACCTCTATCTGCTGTATTGCATCCTCCGTATCGCCTATCTCTGATGTAGAAATGGATGGGTAGTTGGAATCCGATTCCAAGCTGCTCTGGTTTGATGGGTTTCTTCTGTGTCCTGGGCTTTGCTATCCAAAGGGCAAAACTGTGTTAGATGGACTCAGAGCTAAGACAGGCCAATTAGTACTATAACGAAGATTGATTTAAAAAAAAATGATACACAAGAAAACAAGCCTTTGATGAATGCATAAATTTGTGTGCAGTTCATTTACTGACCATTCAAAGTTACAATGGCACTGAAAAAAGGGGTACAACCATTCTTCAGCTATGAGCTTTGTGGCAACCCCATGGGCACATGATTAAAATTCAGGTGCTTGGCAATTGGTTCATACTTATGACCGCCGCAGGGTCTCAGGGTCACGTGATCACTTTCTGCACCCTTCTGACAAGCAAAGTCAATGGGGATTCCAGATTCACTATAACACCGGGTTACAAACTTATCAAGTGCAGTGATTCACTTAACAACTGGGGCAAGAAAGGTTGTAAGATGGGGCAAAACTCACTTAACACATATCTCATTCAGCAACAGAAAATTTGGGCTCAATTTTGATCATTAAGTCGATGGCTAAACCGTAAGCTGCAACTGGGCAATTATCAGGGGTGGGATTCAAATTTTTTAACAACCAGTTCTGTTGGGCGTGGCTTAGTTGGTGGGCATGGCTTGGTGGTCATGTGACTGGGTGGATGTGACCAACTCAACATCACTCACATCGCATGCATCTCTTCACCTGGCCTCTCATGACTGTGGGGATGCTCCAACAGTTGTAAGTGTAAAAAACTGCCATAAGTCACTTTTTTCAGTGCCATTGTAACTTTGAATGGTCACTCCACACAAGCAAAGTACCAGCAAAGGAGGGAAAAAAAACTCCAGAGAAGTTCCTGAAACAGGAAGTCTAGTCCTGCCAAGAATGTAATAAGGGTTAACGGAGAGGCAGTTTCTGTAAGCAACACCAGAATGTTTCCTTCCTGCCTTCCTTACAGGATTAGGCCAGTAATTTCTTCTAACAACCGGTTCTCTGAACTGCTTAGGATGTTACAACTGGTTCTAGATAATAGGTGCAAACCTGTAGAATCCCACCCCTGCCAATTATGCACCTGTTATAAACTCACCTCCTTCAGAGAGTGACTTCTGTTTTGGGGAATTATTTTGATTGTGGAAAAGGACAGTATACATTAAGTTAAAACACTCAAAATGACTCTCTTCAGTTATACCTTGAGTATACGTACGATCGATAAATTGGTGCACCATAATTTGTGCACTATATTTGTGCACCATAACTAGGTAGCTCTTAGGCCTAGGGCAGTGATGGCTAACCTTTCCGTTGTCGCATACATGTGCACCCGTGCCTACGCATGTGACCTCCCCACCCTACCCATACATGCATGACCCCCGCGTGTGTGCACATGCCTCTGCACATGCACATGCAACCCCCCCGTGCACGCTCCACCATGTGCATACACGTGCAACTTCAGTGCACACATGTGAATCTCCTGCACATGTGTCTCCCCCTGTGCATGCGTGGCAGATATCTGACAAACACCTAGCTGGCAGGGTGTGCACGCATGCACAGTAGATCTGTTCCAGGCGACGGCTCGCGTGCTGGTAGAAATGGCTCTGTGTACCATTTCTGGCATGCGTGCCATAGGTTCATCATTACGAGATTAGGAGCAGGGGTGGGATTCTACCAGTTCACACCTATTCGCTAGAACCGGTTGTTAACATTCTAAGCAGTTTAGAGAACCGGTTGTTAGAAGAAATGACTGGCCTAATCCTGTAAGGAAGGCAGGAAGGAAACATTCTGGTGTTGCTTACAGAAACTGCCTCTCCGTTAACCCTTATTACATTCTTGGCAGGACTAGACTTCCTGTTTCATGTAACTACTCTGGAGTATTTTTTCCCTCCTTTGTTAGTACTTTGCTTATGTGGAGTGACCATTCAAAATTACAGTGGCACTGAAAAAAGTGACTTATGGCTGTTTTTCACCCTTACGACTGTTGCAGCATCCCGACAGTCATGAGAGGCCAGGTGAGGAGATGCATGCGATGTGAATGATGTTGCATTTTTTCCCCTCCTTTGCTGGTACTTTTGCTTGTATGGAGTGACCATTCAAAGTTACAATGGCACTGAAAAAAGTGACTGATGACCATTTTTCACACTTATGACAGTTGCAGCATCCCTATAGTCATGAGAGGCCAGGCAAGAAGATACGTGCCTCGATGTGAGGGATATTGAGTTGGGCACACCCAGCCAATAACATGACCACCAAGCCATGTCCACCCAGTCACATGACCACAAGCCATGCCCATCACCTAAGACACGCCCACAGAACCGGTTGTTAAAAATTTGAATCCCACCCCTGCTTAGGAGGATGATCTTTGTCTGCGCAAGTCCCATTATTTTCTGGATGTCAACTGAGTCTCTTCCCCATTGTGGGATCCTTGTCTTCAGCTCAGGGGTCCAGTCTTAGCTGCACCATGAAGATTCCCCGAAAACAGAGAATCCAGAGGAATCCTGGACCAGCAAAAAAAATACTATTTGGAGCTTGGGTATTATCAGCTATCGGCTGATACATCAGGTGCAAGAAAAACAATTGTCAAGTTGATCTCTCTTGAGATTGTGACTGTTTTTACTGAGAAACAACGGCAGGAGTTCTATATTTCTTTTTAGGAGACAACAGTGTTGACATTACACTAGGCTGATGTGAGGTCACTTGGCTGATGCACAAAACCCACATCAGAGGAGATGTTGTCACCTGTATTCCACATGGGCCTCCTATCACCATCCAAGCATCACAGCAGATGACACTGTGACCAAGGAAGTCCCAAGTGATAAACAGACTGTCAGGCATTAAGAATGCTTAATTTAATATATCCAGGAGAAGGTTCAAATGTATTTATAGACAGCAGAGGATAAAGACATGGAGCCTCTTGTTTGCACATTGCTCTCATTGCTCACATTCCTCATGTAGGCCATGGGTGTAATTAAAATCTAAATTAGAGCTCAAGACCAAATGACCTTTTAAAATTCTTCACCAACTTTGGAAGCAGAGACCTTGGGCAGATAATTTCTACGTATCTACTTAGAAAAAAGCTCTCTAAGAATTGTTTAAAAGGGATGAAGCTACCTCACTACCACCAAGCAGGAAAAAAAAAGTCAAGTCAAACTGGTACCCAATATAAGGCTGGAGGCAAAGGATTTTCTTGACACTTTTGTATGGAGACAGTGCATGGATGAGAAGAAGGAGCTGCTGGTCTGGCTACTGAATCCATACAGGTGATCACCAGATGTTGGCTAAAGCACTTGGTGGTCTCCAAAGGGAAAGTTGAAGAACAAATATAAATCATGGTAGGGGCCATGCGTGCCATGGTGATGTCTCATCATGAGAAAGTGCCCAAGTATGGTCTTGGAATTCAACTGTGCTGTCACAAGGGCAGATGAACTGTACTAGCTGTTGTGCAGCAGATGAATGCAACATTTGATTAGCCAAACCAATCAAAGCAAGATGAAGGCAGCATTTTGACTGGCCATACCTTTTAGGGTTAGATTGTAAAAAGCAGGAGTGTCTAACTTTGTCAACTTCAAGACTGTGGACTTCAACTCCCAGAATTCTGGGGGATTGAAGTCCACAAGTTTTAAAGTTTCCAAGGTTAGACAACTCAGTATAAAACAGGGGTCTTCAAACTTGACAGCTTTAAGACTGGTAGACTTCAACTCCCAGAATTCCTCTTCCAGTCATGTTAGCTCAGGAATTCTGGGAGTTGAAGTCCACAAGTCTTAAACTTGCCAAGTTTGAGGACCCTTGATATAAAGCATAAATTGCCACTGGCTTAAGTTGTCCTTATAAAATCATTTATGCAACCATGCTACCAATGCTAATTGATCTACAGAAAGCTTAGCACACACAACTTGTGACCCTTTAAGTTCAATAAGAATCAGGATGGAGTAAAATTAATTAATGGCCATCCTATTCCACCCATTATGTTTTCATTGATCCAATCAACTCCTCTGAAAAGAATTTCAGAATCAGGTTCCATCCAACTGAACCAAAGTGCAACAGAACATCTTTGCTGGACACCTGGTTATTGCTATAGCTAATATCAGCATTAGCCCTAAAAATTGCAAACAGGCCACATCTACAACATCAGCAGAGCCTTGATGACACAGAGATTAAAGTACAGTATTTTAGACAAACTCTGTCCACAGCCTGGATTATGATGGAGCTCAAGGTTGATTCAGGCCTCCATCCTTGGTTGGTAAAATGAGGACCCAGATGTTGGGGAGTGGGATTCAAAATTTTTTACTACTGGTTCTGTGGGCATGGCTTGGCTTGGTGGCATGGTAGGGGAAGGATACTGTAAAATCACCATTCTCTCCCCACCTTACTAACCTGCTTTCCAGCTCCGTTCTCCTGTGCAGGGCAACAAAAGAAGACCCAGCCGATCAGCTGGAACTCAGGAGGCAAAGAATATATGGAGATGGGGCCAATCAGAGGTGGTATTCCGAACTACTCAAAATTTCCACTACCGGTTCTCCAGAACTGGTCAGAACCTGCTGAATACCCACCTCTGGTTGGGGACAACATGCAAATAATGCTTACATTGCAAATCTCTCAGAGTGCTATAAACCACTGTAAGGTAGCAAAGATAAAGATTCCTCCACACATGCATGCTAGTTGTTTCCGGCTCTAGGGGGTGGTGCTCATCTCCATTTCTAAGCTGAAGAGAAAGTGCTGTCTGAAGATATCTCTGTGGTCATGCGGCTGGCCAAGGCCCACAGAATGCTGTTCCCTTCCCACCAAAGTGATCCCTATTTTTCTACTTGCATTTTTACATGCTTTCGAACTGCTAGGTTGGCAGAAGCTGGGACAAATAACGGGAGCTCACTCCGTTACACGGCACTAGGGATTCGAACCACTGAACTGCCGACCTTCTGATCAACAAGCTCAGCATCTTAGCCACCGAGCTACCGTGTTCTGTAAGATAGTATATACAGCTAAATATTATTGCTAATTGACAGTGAGCTTACTCAAAATGTCAGCATACTATCTATAGGCATCTCATTATGACATTAAGGTAAAAATACTTTCCCATTACCTTGATGAGAGTCATCTCATCACTCAGATTCTCGAATCTCTGCTCCAGCCTTGAATATTCCTGAACAAGATTCTGGTAACGGACCCTCTCCTCATCAAGCTCCTTCTTCATCAGGTTTTCTTCAACTGCATTTTTGGCAAATTCATCTTATAAAAAAATAAGAAAGAATCTTGAAAGGCACCAAAAACAGTTGATCACCCTCTCTGACCTAGAGAGTAACCTGTGGATCTAGCTTTTAACCGGACAGCATGTGTTTGTCTCCGAGTTACTGATGAAACCAGACACATTACCCAGGGAGGTGAAACTCGATTTCATTGAGGGCTGTATCAGGGTTGTGTCTGACCTTGGGGGGTGTGCGGCCAGGGTGGGTGTGGCCAGCTCAACATCACTCGTCTTGGAGGTGCCTGTGGTGGCCCAAGAGCTCTGCCAGTGAAAATGGGCTCCTAAGCTCCGTTTTCCGCTGTGACGGCCTCCTGGAATTCTCTGCCAGCGAAAATGGAGCTGGGGGTGAGTGCATGCTCCGTTTTCGCGGGCAGAAGCACTGAGCCTCAGTCCTCCACTGTTTCCAGAGTGGTCCCGCGGGCCAGACCTAAGCACCCTACGGGCTGGATCCGGCACCTGGGCCTTGAGTTTGACACCCCTGCTCAAAACTTACAAAATTGATTACACATTTCCATCATATATGTGTCATATTATTATGTGCTTCTTCTATAGAACTGTATTACGCCTTTCCATGTGTTCTATGCCATACACTAAATAAAATAACTACAGTCCAGAATGGAAACAAACTGGTTAGTGCTCTTAAAACGAACCGTCTGTCAGCTTACGTTCTTAAGCATAAGGTCTACTTTGCTAGCTTCATAAATGACTTATAACAGGGGTCCCCAATCGCCGGGCCAAGGCGTGTTCAAAACCAGGAGGAGAGAGAGATGGGCGAGTGCATGCACGTGAATCTCCACTTGCTCAAATGGTGGATCAAGAGTCTGCATGCATGAACATCCACTTTGGGGAGTGGAGGGTGCTTGCACTCGTGTACCAAGCTCTGCACGCACAAGCGGAGGATGCTTGCACTGCCATGCAAAACTCTATTTGCACAAATGGAGCTTCTCATGCAAGCATGAACGCCCTCCACTTGTGCGAGTGGAGCTTTGCACATGGGCGCACACACCCTCTGCTCAAGCGTAAAGCTCCATTCATGCAAGTGGAGGGCGTGCGTGCCTGCCGCTCACACAAATGAAGATGTGCATGCGCATATGGCTCCTGCCACTCATACACATTCCTGTGCTGGGCCAGGCCGCCAAGCTAAGAAGATTGGGGACTACTGATTTAGAACATTTATAGGCCACCGAGAGTCACTTTATTGGTGAAACGGGTGTCCTATAAATTTGATAAATAAATATGCCTCAGAGCCTCTTCACAAACAGAGCAGGAACGTATACCGTATATACTCACATATAAGCCGACTTTAGAACGCTTTTTTTTCCCCCCCAAATTTGGGGGTCGGCTTATACGCGCATAAATCTGATTTGCTGGAGCAGCGACTTAGTGTGGCGGCTTCGCGCGATGAGAGTCTTGGCTCTCATCGGACTTCGCGTGATGAGAGCCAAGACTCTCATCGCGTGAAGCCGCCACGCTAAGTCGCTGCTCCAGCAAGTCGCTGGAGTAAGTCACCACGCTAAGTCGCTGCTGCAGCCCTCGCCTGGACCTTTGCAGCCTTTCTCCCTGGATGGATGATGAGCCGCAACTTTTGCCCTGCCGACTTTTCCCTCTGTATTTTTCCCTCTATATGTGAGTTTTTGCAAAATTCCTCATTTTGGGGCAGTTTTTTAGGGGTCGGCTTATATGCGAGATCGGCTTGTACGCGAGTATATACGGTAATCAGAACATTTTTTTAAAAAGTCCCAAAAAGACTTTTAGAAGGCCAATTAATCAGGTACACTTTTTAAAAATGTGGTTGTTTTTCAATTACTTCATTTAAAAAATAATTCTTTCTTCAGTATTGTCTTTCGCATTGCATGAATTTCCTCTAAAGTAGAAAGGAACACTTCCATATCCTCGCTCTACCTACAACATACAAATTAACTCTAAAGTTCAACTAATATTGATTTGGTCAGTTGAGTCAATTGATGTCTAAATGAAGCATTTATTTTAGCCAATTTTCAGACTACAATGCTTCAGTAAAGAAACACCAAATGCTTACATTTCAGTCTCGTTTTCATTTTTTTTACTTTTCCTCTCTTTCACTTTGTTAACGTTTAACTCAGTTTTATGTGAAACAGATTTTCTATCGCGCTGGTCCCACATTTCCTGAATACACCAAGTGGATTTTGGTTTGAACACTGGTGATTTTAAATTGTCTGCTGACTTTTCAAGGCAGTTTCAAGACAAAGGATCTGTTTAGCATAGAATGTTTCATTCCATGCGATTCCCTCGCCTCCGCAGGACTCCAGTGATTAAATCAGTTTATAGTTACAACCATCCACCTTCACCGGAGAAATTTTAAGCAATATATATCAGACGGAGAAAAAGGCAACCTGTTTGAAATTTACCACAATGATTATTATTTACAGTGGAGCTGATGAGAAAAGACTCATAAACACATATTGAAAAAAAATACAAACCCTTTCATTTAGCTATCAATATGAATAAAGCCATCTGCTACTTCCGCCTACCTTCTGACTGACCCAATATCTTGTTGTTCAGTGTCTCTTTTTCTTCCTTCAGAAGGACATTCTCTTCTTCCAAGTTGGATATCCTCTGAGGAGAATACAAGGAAACCAGGTTAACGTCCACACTCTTGGCCAATTGGAGGTCACTGAATACCGCAGACCGATTCTGTATGTTCAGAAGCTTGGCTGACTTTTATAGCAAAACCGGTTCTTTCCTCCTTCCTTTATTAAAACAATGATAGTGCTGCTCTAAGCATATGCCAGCCAATTGTTTTCAGTGGTACGTTAAAGAGGTACGCAACATAAAATTAGCAAATATTGATAGTGCAGGTATTACTACCATATCAACAAGAATTATAAGTGTTCTTTGAGAGACTGTTCAAAGTTACAATGGCACTGAAAAAAGTGACTTCTGACTGTTTTCACACTTATGACCGGCCACCTTTGGACACGCAAAGTCAATGGAGAAGCCTGATTCACTTAACAATTACTTTACTGACTTAGCAACTGCAGGGATTCACTGAACAACTGTGGCAAGAAAAGTCATAAAATGGGGGCAAAATTCACTGAACAAATGTTTTGCGTAGCAACAGAAATTTTGGGTTCAGTTGTGGACATAAGTCCAGGATTAAAGATGACTAGGGGACTGGAGACTAAAACATATGAAGAACAGCTGCTGGAATTGGGTATTTAGTTTACTGAAAAAAAGGACTAGGGGAGACATAATAGCAGTCTTTCGATATCTCAGGAGCTGCCCCAAAGAAGAGGGAGTCAAGCTATTCTCCAAAGCACCAGAAGGCAGGGCAAGAAACAATGGATGGAAACTAATCAAGGAGAGAATCAACCTAGAAACAAGGAGAAATTTCCTGACAGAACAATTAATCAGTGGAGCAACCTGCCTCCAGAAGTTGTTAATGCACCAACACTGGAACTTTTTAAGAAGAGATTAGACAATGATTTGTCTGCAATGGTATAGGGTTTCCTGCCTGAGCAGGGGTTGGACTAGAAGATCTCCAAGGTCCCTTCCAGCTTTATTCTGTTCTGTTCTGTATTTATACCGATGTTTGAGATAGTGAGATTTTCTAATTATATTCCAAGGGATCATGGCCTTCATTGTCCTAGAATTAGGACAGGAAGTACATTAGCTAGATAAATAGTTTATTGTCCTAGAGTTTCAGGGGATAGATTAGCTGGTCTTTGGGGAAATCTATCCACAACTATTAATGAAAAGGTCAATCATTGTAGATCGATTTTCATAAAGATCAGCTTACTTGCACATTATAAAACAACATGATGGCAGCTTTAGAGCAGCATTCTGTGTCATGATAAGGTTTAAAGGTTTTGTTTAAAAATCATTTTTTCTTGTATACAATATACACTATTGCTTTGTTCATACAACGTAACTAATCCTAAATTTCAAGTTTTCCTTGGCAAATGAGTCAATGAGGGGAAAAATTTACTTATGGCAGGAAGCTTTAAAACTGCCACATTGATAAACAGTCTATTAACACACCCCATCACCTACAAGAATGAATCCATTATATTTTATCAGATGAGCATCTCGCATTTTCACTCAAAATGGGCAGTCAAGAGGGGGAAAAATGAAAGTTAGTAAGAGAAATGCAATTAATTTTTAAAAGGCTGTGAAAAGTAACAAAAAGCCATCATAAACACCATGGTTGCTTAAAAATAGCAACGTACTGTCGCATGCAGGCACACTTAATGAAGATTTCTGTGCAACTCAAAAGCCTACATACCTTCAAATCTTCTCTCTTCAAATGCTCTCCCTATTTTTCTTCCTTCTCAGGGATAATTGCTGCTTCGGATTACAAACTTTTTGAGAATCAGCCCTACCTTCTTCTCTATGAAGCCAATAATCCATGATGCAAAACAAGTCTCGTATAGCATGAAAAATTTATCATCTTTGAGGATTATCTTTCCCTCACAATTATTTCAAGTCTCTCTGCCAACCAGAAAAAGCCAAGCCCATTTGGGAGACCAAACAAGGCTCGTTGTGAGGTGCTGGACTAAGGGTGACATGATGGCAGTGTTCCAATATTTATGGGGTTGCTCCAACACTGGAAGTTTTCAAGAAGAGACTTGTCTGAAATACTATAGAGTTTCCTACTTCAGCAGGAGGTTGGACTAGATGTCTCAAAGATCCCTTCTAACATGGACACCTAACCTTAAAAATGACATCAAAAAAGCACAGCAAAGAATATATTCTTTCTGTGCCAACTCAGAAAGCTCAAAGTGCCCAAGAAGCTGCTGATCCAGTTCTAAAGAGGAATTATTGAGTCTGTCATCTGCATCTCTATAACTGTCTCGTTCCGTTCTGCAACCCAACAGGACAGACACAGACTTCAGAGGATAATTAGGACTGCAGAAAAACCCATTGCCTTCCATTGAGGACCTGTATACTGCACGAGTCAAAAAGAGGGCTGTGAAAATATTTACAGACCCTTCACATCCCAGACATAAACTATTTCAACTCCTTCCCTCAAAACGACGCTATAGAGCACTGCACACCAGAACAACTAGACGCAAGGACAGTTTTTTCCTGAAAGCCATCACTGTGCTAAACAAATAATTCCCTCAACATTGTCCAACTATTTACAAAGNGTAATTTACGATTCTTGACTTTTGACGTATGTATCTTTTCTGTTATGTACACTGAGAGCATTTGCACCAAGACAAATTCCTCGTGTGTCCAATCATACTTGGCCAATAAAGAATTCTATTCCCATGCATCTTTGGGAAGCAATGTGAGAAACTCTAAATAGCTAATGCAACATTTGTACGTGAATCCACTAACAGTTTTATCTGAATACGTTTTACATGAAACCTGAACCCATAACTACCTCAAAGCAGTTTTTTTTTTAAATGCTTTTAGCATCAGCATTTGGAATCATTTGTATCCATAATCATTTTTTTGTTTTTTTTTTAAATAAGAGATTATAATCTTGATTGTCAGGCTCAGCATTTTTGCGGGCAGATAAACATGCCTCTAAAGTTCAGGGTTACCAGCATATTTCATTTTTATTTTATAAACATACCTAAGCGTATTCTGGGAGGATTCAAGATGATAACAACATTTGGTGCTTTGATTTGCGGCACACAAGCTTGTGTTTATTATTTTAATTTAAGGTCCTTTTTTAAAAAAAATAGAGTCAAACAGGAGAATATATTTGGCAGCTTTATGGGATCTAAACCTGTGATGACCTGGGCCGTGGCACAAAGGCAACACACTCAAATAAACAATAAGAGTCCCTTTATTATCTCCAACTTTGCCCTCAATGTCTAGGTTACCTTCGGGCTGGAGAAAAATTCTCCCAGGAATAGCCTTTAACTGTAGAAAAGTAAGTCCAAAACAAGGTACATAGAAACTGTAACTTAAAATCCAAACAAACCACACTGATGTAATTAGCTTCACAGGGCAGGAGAAGGAATTTCAGACTTGAAAGCATGGCAAAACTCACACAGTTTAGAAGATGCCAGGAACACAGATAAGCCAGAACAATACCAGATAAATTCACATTTGATCCCAACAACTTGCTGTGTGCAGCTTCCTCTTTTATGCACGGTGTTCCCAGCTGCAGCTAATAAAGGGAATCAGGGCCCTTTCCTCTCCCACAAGCCACACAACTCACATTGCTCCCTTCTCCATTCCTCCCTGCATGCCCTAGGATGAAGAGGGGGTGGGCCTGGATCTTCCTCTGAATTCCCTTGCCCTTGTTCTACCCCTCCCCTACTTTGCCCAGCCGGACTTTGCCCTTCCCCAGTTTCTTACATAGCCAACAGAGCCACACTCCCACTCCCTGTCAGCTGTTCAGCTTCCCCCTCCAGGTTAGATTCTGACAAGGGCATGACAAAACCTCTGATCTTTTGCTTTAGCTTTCCTACCTTCTACTTGTCTTCTTTTGGGCTCTAGTTCCATCAACAAAAGTTCCTTAAGGCTAGGTCCCACTGGCCAACGGATGTAAAATGTATGCAAAAAGGACACAGCGGACGAGCAAAATTTTGGGGGTTGCTCCATCTGTTGTCAATCTGCTCTCAAAAGTGGCAAAAATTTGCATAAACAGAATGAAAAAGAACAGAAAGGAACGGACGGAGGTAGTACATAGCAAGGATGTTAAGCGGATATTTGTAGGAAGCCTAGCGGATGACAGCGGATGGAAG
>BHFT01077014.1:0-14794 GCA_004320025.1 Laticauda laticaudata | reverse complement strand
ACGTGAATAAAACCTTGTTTTCCTTGGATCAACGAATCTTTTGGTGGTTTTTTTATCTGCTTCCACCTCACAATATGTTTCATCTGGTTTTATCCCCACAATCACTATGTGAACAAAGCTGGCCTGAGACTAACTGACCTTAGACAATTCTTCCAAACTTACTTTTTACAAAAAATAATTGGCACGACCTTAGGCGTGTCTGAAAGTGTCTGAAAGTGGATCTCATTAATGGTATGTGATACTTCACTACTTATGTTGCCCAATGCAGGTTTGAGACAGACAGGAGAGTTGGGCATCAGACTAGCATCCAAGAGATTGTGAATTCTAGTTCTGCTTTCAGTATGAAGTCAGCTGTATGATCTTGTTTCTCTCTCAGCCCTAGGAAGGAAGCAATGGCAAACCACTTCTGAAAAACCTTGCCAAGAAAATTTCAGGGACTTAGTTTAGGCAGTCTCAAAAAAATTGGATATGATTGAACAGATATATTTGTAGATATGCATGCATTGCAAATGTTGAAAGAAAGGGAATCTACAGAATAATTTCCAATCCAAAGTTTTGGAGTTCTCTCTCCCACCTTCTCTTGTCCAGAGATTGCCAAGTTTGGAGACAGCCTTTCAGAGGGGGGTCTCTTTAATACTTGTGGACTTCAACTCTCAGAATTCTTCAGCCAATAGAGTTTTAAATTTGGCAAATTTGGACAGCCCTGTTCTAGTCACCAAAGTTATCTTTTTCTGAGACTGGAAAGATCAGATTTTGAAGCAGGTAGCAAATCATTTTGGAGGAGGACTACAGGAAGAGAAACAATTATACAAAACACTCAAGGTCAAGTGAAAAGGATTTTTTTGGGTTTTGGGGGCATTAGTAAAGTTTTTATTTTATGAAATCTGTTTTATTGTTTTACACTAAGTTGTTCAGTATTTAATATTTATGGTTGAACCAGGGTGGACATAAAATTATTTCCCATATTGTCCTGATCCCCATCCCTTTCTTAGTCCAAAATTTATTAACTTATCACTATTTTCTGGATTTATTTAACATACTTAAATATATGGGATGTTTTTGCACAATATATTAAACTAAAATGCAGTTACCCTAGTTAGCAGTTCACCTTTTCAATTCGTTCAACCGGTGAAAAATAAATGATAAAAAACACATAGTTGGAAAAACCTAACTTACCTCAACTCCTGCTTCCAACAGTGCTGCCTGAATGCAATGTGCCCACTTTAGTTATTATATTACCTGAATATCAACACAAGTCGTCTTCCTCTGTAATAGACATAAATTAGCCATTTCCCCTTTTGCAATCCATTTTCTGCAGTTATCCAACTCAAGTGATAAAATAATTTTTTTCAGGAAGATATGAGAAACCTTTTTTATAAAATATTCTCATTTTCAAAACACTTGGGATTATTTTATCCTCTTAAATTTTCTTCAAAGCAGAGATGATATTCAGCAGGTTCTGCAGAACCAGTAGCAGGAATTTTGAGCAGTTCGGAGAACCGGCAAATATCACCTCTGACTGGCCCCACCCCAATCTATTCTCTCAATCCCAGCTGATCAGCTGGATCTTCTTTTGTTGCCCTGCGTAGGAGAAAGGAGCTGGAAAGCAGGTTAGTGGGGCAGGGAGGAAATGGGATTTTGCAGTAAACTTCCCCCAGCAGTGGGGAGGGAATGGAGAGTTTGAAGTATTCTTCCCCTTGTGTGAGGTAGGAATGGAGATTCCCCTGCCATGCCCACCAAGCCATGCCCTTAGAACCGGTAGTAAAAATGTTTGAATCCCACCACTGCTTCAAAGGGAATACTGTAATCTAAAACTTGCTGTCCCATTAGCAGCTTAAATGTAGGCCCCACTAGCTTGAAGTGATATAGGCTAAGCAATAAGAACATAAAAGCTTTGTTGGATCAAGTCATAGGCTCATAAAATCCAGCATTTTGTGTTGCAGTGGTTAAATGAATGCATTTGAGACATTCATGAGCTTTGTCTTGAGTCTCACTGCATTAAGTTTCTATTACCTAAAATGTTAACATTCTGAGTGAGCAAAAAAACCTTATGTATCTCCCTTTGACCTATATTGCAAAATTTTAAATGTATATATTTGTTGGCATTCATG
This sequence comes from Laticauda laticaudata, assembly GCA_004320025.1. Taxonomy (NCBI): domain Eukaryota; kingdom Metazoa; phylum Chordata; class Lepidosauria; order Squamata; family Elapidae; genus Laticauda; species Laticauda laticaudata. The sequence continues at coordinate 12,683 of BHFT01077014.1, read as the reverse complement.
TAAGAACTCATTTCTTCCTCCATGATGTGCCTGTCCTCTTACTCTTGACCACTAAGTTTGCTCAGGAGCTTTTGATGAAGGAACTCATCAAACTCAGAGATGATGGTGAAGGATCTCACCTTTTTGATAACACAACATCTCTTGAGTTGTCTATTTGTTAAAAAATCTTGTCTACTTGTTTAAAAAAACCTAGTGACATATACATTTATGGAAACCATAGTGGCTCCTTTTCAAGAAGGCTACAAGGCGGCGATGATTTTGCTATTCATTAATATTTACCATTACAGTACTTCCCTAGAGCAGATATTGTACTAACAAGAATATTTATTATTCTAATTCCTTTTTGAATATTGGAATCAAATTAATTATTTTTCAGTCTTCAGGAACAATCTCAAAATTAAAAATGCACATTTTTCTTTAAAAAAAGGCAATACTATCTGAACTGGGAGATTTATTTTTGGTTGATTAACCTGGCTTATAATTTTTAATCTTTTGTTACCTCCAACTTAATCCCCAATCAGTTTGATCTGATTCACCACCAAAAAATTCAGGTTTAGCATAGATTTGTCCTTAATCTTTAATAATGAAAACAGAAGTGCAGAATTCAAATCAGTTCCCTCTGCTGTTTCCTTATCCTGCAGCACTCTGTTAAAACCCCAGCCTGAAATTAAATGTTTTTAATCAGTTCCCTATTCTAAATGGTTTTTGAAAGGTTTTTTGTTGTTTGTTTTAATGTTTTTTGCCAGGAGCTCTTCAAAGTCAAACATTTCCTCTCAAATATCTTAATTGCAGAAGCCAGTCTCCTTTGGATCATGTGCCAAAGTCCAAATCAATTCCTTTGTTTCATCCCATTGTTCAATATTTTAATGTTTTGTTTGTCTGTAGTACCTATTACTTTACTGACAAGATGGAGTTGACTATTTTGGTTAAGCATATAATTGGAAAATAAGATTCTCTTGAAACAAGAGTGTACAGCATGATACATTAGAGCTGAACTCTTTTCATGCAACATCTGAAATTCCATCCAAACACAATGATAAAGAAACATTATTTGTGTCATAAGGCTTGGGACATTTGGAAATTATAATTATTAAAATGGGCTGAAAAGACTTACCTCTGAAACCAAAGAAGAATTCCTCTCTAACTTCTTGGTTTGGCCCAAATGTGCGTTAAAGGACACTCCCCACTGTATTCAGTCTGCCCTACCCCCAAGTTTAAATGAGGTTTGTTGCCACTGAATAGTTTTTCCTTGTCCAACAGAATTCCAACAGCTTCAGGTTGAACTGTGCATTTCTAGTTGTTAAGGCACCAAGCTAAAAACTTAGGAGACCATCTTAGCCATGAAAGCCAGCTGGGTGACTTTGGGCCAATCACTCTCTCAGCCCATTTCACTTTATAGTTATTGTTGTGGGGAAAAGTGGAGGAAAGGGTGTTGAATATGTTCACACCTTATTTGTAAAAATAATAAAGGCATGAAATAAATAAAAATAAAACACAGCCCAGCCAATGTTACTCTGTTAGCTATGATTACAGATGTTCTCCAGAAATTTAAGGCTGCATGGCATTTCCAAAAAGTAGACAGCCAATTGCATTCGGTTAACCTCTATTAAAGCCCTGCCACACAGCACCAACGGATGGAAAGAGGATATAAAAGCGTGAGAGAAACACTTGCCATCCGTTGTTTAACGCGATGCATCCGTTCTGCTACCACTGCATCCGTTTTTCATCCTCTCTATCCGTCCGCATCTGTCCACTGACATTTTCATCCGCTCAAAAAAGTTTTGAGCTGCACAAAACTTTTTGAGCGGAAAAAGTATCCAGCGCGTCCGTTCTACATCTGCTACGCATACGGGAACATCCATTATACGTCCGTCGTCATCCGTTACGCGCCTGCTATATCCACTAGGCATCCGCACAACTCGCATCGCTCCAGCGGAAAATGGACACAGGGAGGAAGTGAAACGGACGCGGAACGGACACGCAGCATTCGTAGCACGAACGTTAGAAAGGATGGAAGCTGATGCAGCTCGCATACAAAAGCATTAAAACGGAAAAAAACATTCATACAGGGGACGTATCTCGGATATTTAGGATGTCTGCCGGCAGGATGCCTAGAGGATACAAAAGGACACCTAGTGGGAACCTATATTCCTATAAAAAGGGGAGAAATCACCGAGATCTCACTTTCAGTCCAGCAGCCCTGCGGTGCAGAACCTCTTCAGCCTTCATCTGGCTCTTGCTCTTCCACAGCATCTAGTCATCTCCACCATGGATCGTCACACACTCCTTTTGGGTAGCTGCCATCGTTCTACACAGTGCGAAGCCCTCTACAGGCTCTTTCACCTGTTCTACGCAAAGAAAAGGAGGCATCCAAGAAATGTCCTGGTCCGAAGATGGATCGTGAGAAGAGCCGAGTACGGACTGCTATAACAAGCTGATGGTGGAGCTGAGGAACGAAGACTCTCGTGCATTCCAGAACTTCATGAGGATGCCGCGCAGCCATGTTGACGAAGCTGTGGAGCGGCTGACACCCAGGTTGACCAAGGCAAATCACAACTTCTGCCCGGCCTGGACCCCTGGGCTCAAAGGTGGCCACTGACTCTGCGCCACCTGGCCTCCGGGACCACGTACAGGAGCATGCATTACGCCTGGAGGGTGGCCACACACCATCAGCATTGTGGTCAGAGAAGTGGTGCAGGCCATCATCGAAGAAATACCTGGAGGAGCTCCTCCAGTGCCCCTCCACTGAAGAAGGCTGAAAGAAAGTTGCAGAGCAGTGGTATCAGAGGTGGAACTTCCCCCACACCGGTGGAGCCATAGATGGGAAATACGTGGCCTGCCAAAGCTCAGCCAAATCAGGGTCCACTTATCACAACTACAGGGGCTTCTTCGGCACATCCTCTTCGCCATGGTTGATGCTGACTACAAGTTCATGTACATCGATGCTTCAGGCAACGCGGTCAGTTCAGATGCCCAGGTTATACAACGCCAGTCACCTCAAGGAGGGGCTGGAACGCAACATCATCATGGGCTTCCTAGATCCAGACACCCCTGCCCAATGACACGCAAGATGTGCCCTACTTCATCGTGGGGGATGACGCCTTCTCCCTCAGAACCTACCTCATGAAGCCCTACACTTCCAGATGCCTCACTCGTGAGAGAGGATTCTTCAACTACAGGCTGTAGGCCCGTCTTCTACAGGGCAAAGACAGGTGGTGGAGAACACCTTTGGCATCCTGGCCAACAGGTTCCAGGTACTTCTCACCACCATGCAGCATCGCCCAGATACTGAGAAACATCACGCGAAGCTTGCTGCATTCCTGCACAATTCTCATGCGCCACCCACTACCCAGTGTTGCAGAACAGGCTTGTGGAGACCGCACACAAGGCAATGGGGACATGGAGCCTGGTGAATGGAGGCAAGGGCGAAACCTGATAGACACTAAGGATGTGCAAGGCCCCAACAGAGCTTCATGTGAAGGGAAGAAGCAGCGCAACCCTCTGAGACATTGTGCAACCCCCAGCTGGAGCAGTGGAAGTGGCAAGACAGGATGGTAGATGCTTAATGGATGCTTTCCTTGAGCCTTTAATCATCACACTGATGAGATTGTGGCCATGTATGTTGAGGGGCCCTACAATGAAAAGGGCATTTAATAAAGAGTTGTGTTTATGTTGACATGTGTGGATGAATGATTACATATTATTGATAATAAAGGGCATAGGTGCTGGCACCTGGGGAGGGTGGACCCATACAGTCCCACTATGCTTGCACTGGAGGTTTATCTATCCCACAGCTATATCCATCCCAAAGGTATCCCTGCCCATCCACAGATATCCCTGCCCATCCCACAGCTATTACCCATCCCACAGTTGCCCTGCCCATCCCACAGCTGATTACCCAGTTCCCATAGGTATCCCTGCCCACCCCACTGGCCTATCCTTACCCATCCCACAACAAGCATGCAAAAGGCTTAAAAACCATTTCTAAAAGTTTCCACAAGACTTTATTGACAAAAAAGACTGAATCAAGTGTGTGTGAACAAAAGATAAACTTTTTTAATAACAAACTGTAAAAGCCAAAATGCCCAAGTAAAGTGTGCCCAAGCAAAGATGAAAGTCAAACAGGTTATTTCAAACCCAGCTCTTCTGACACTCTTCTCAGTCACTCTGAGCGGGCCATATGTCTCAAGGTGAAGGGTCAGCGTGGCATGTGGACGGTTGGCTGCCTGCTGGCCGAAGTGCTCGGTTCTGAACGGGTGCCATTGGGGTGCCTGCCCGCATGTCGCCGCGAGGAGGGGGTGTAGTCAACTGTGCCCGGGGGTGGTGTGCTGGAGGAAGCTCTCATGAGAGCTGGCATCAGTCCTTGATGCTGAAGAGCCCCCTCCTCCATGAACATGGGGCGGTGCTCGAGTTCCCAAGACCGAAGACAGATGTTCTGAGGCCGGGCCTGGCGCTGTTGGCGTGGAGGAGGAGTGTAGTGGCGGGTTGCGTCTCAGTGAGGCGGTGACGCATGGGTGGCTCGATACATCTAAGACCACCCTTCTTTGGCTACGCCGACGCTAGGCATGTGTGGTGACACCTGTGGCTCCGGGGTCATTGTGAGCATCTGGTGCACATCGGTGGCATGGTAGCTTGGGGCATAGCGTGTGGTGTGATCTGGGTGGCGATTGGCGTTCCGAATGAACCTGTGCCTGGAGCTGGGAAGGCGCTGCCGTGCTGGTTGGAACTCCTGGTAGCTGTAGCCTCATAGTGAGGGCCTGTGTGAAAGCCTTGGAAAGGGCTGTGACCATCACCGTGCGGTAGGGGCGCAGACCTAGAGACTGGGTCGAAGCAGGTTCGCTTGCGGCCTGCGAGGGTTGCTGCAGAAGACCTGCCTCGCCTCTATCGCTGCTCCTGTTCGTATTTATCGTACTGTTGCATTCGGCGACATAGTCCATGAGGGTTCCTGGATTGACGATAGGTGAAGGAAGGGCTTGCGGCTTTGAGGAGGTTATGTTTGGTGTGTACCAGCTGAGAGGGAGACACGCTGCTTTTGATATCGTGTCCGCTGATCTCCAGCAGGAACCAGTTGTGGCCTCTGCCCCTCCCCCGGATCTGGCCTCTGCTGCCTGCTTTCTGTGGCAGGTGGAGCTGTGGGCGGTTGGGCGGTAGGTTGCGTTCTGATGGTCGTGCCCTCTCCTTGCTCCCCACCGTTCAGGGGCGTCCTTCCACGTGCTCCGCCCAGCGGGCAGTGCAGCTGTTGCGGGCGAGTCTCTGCTCCTGCGGACACTCCACAGATTACCTGCCTGCGACACAGGCGACTGACTTCTTGGCCAGAAGAAAGACTTGCTCTCTGTGGCTGCCTCTGAGAGAGAGGGTAGACAGAGCGGCTGCTCCTCGGTGGCGGATTCTCACCTTCCAAAGAAGCTGCACGTTGGCCATCACGTTAGGTCTCCGCGCTCGGTGAGCTTACCACGGCCTGGCCAGAACCTCTTGAGGTGCAGCGTTCCGCTACCAGGTGTTCATGTGCTTCCACCACCCGAGGAGGACCTTCCGAAGTGTAGCTCCAGGCTCTCTGCCTCCTCTCTGGCCAAGCCGCCTGCTTCCTTCTTGGTGTCTCGATAGAGCTGTGGCCCCTTCTGCCCATAGGTACTTGTTTCCTCAGCCATTCAAGCACCTCATCCTCATGTTCCTCATCGGATGGAGTATTGCCTCTCCCTAGCTCACGTATGCCTCTTCCTCCCTCTGGCAGGCCTTCTTGGGCCCTCATCATAGGGGCTTCGAGCGTCTCAGGCGCTGCTCACCACACCACCACCACCACAGCAGGAACAACAGACAGCAGCAGCAAAAGCAGACACCACAGAACCAGAGGCACCAGGCAGCACCAGCAGGAAACCTGATCAGCAGCCAGCAGAGTAAGCCACCAGCAGGACCAGCAAAGCACCAGCAGGGGACCAGGAGCACCAGCAGGACCAGGGAGCACCAGCAGGACAGGAGCCCAGCACCAGCAAAGTAAGCAGCCACAGAAGCCACCAGTACCAGAGCAGCTGCCAGACAGAGTAAGGCACCAGCAGAAGCACCAGCACCAAAAAGATTAAAAGGAGCAGCGCCAGCAGAAGCCCCAGCACCAGCCAGAGTCAGCCCGAGCAGCCAGAAGCAGGAGTCAGGGCCAGGGGGTGCGGTTATGGTGGCCCTGTCCTTCTTGCCAGGGCTGCGCAGAAGCTTGGGCACAGGCTTCTTCTTCCCCATTGGTTGTTGACTGCGAGATTGTGTCTGGCTTTCCTCTGAATGTGACCTGCTTGCGAGCTGCATCCTTTATATCCCGCGGGCTGACACAATGGCACCTCCCTGCTGCGCAGTGAACGCTTTGCATCGCTAGGCATCCGCGCATGGCCATCACGTGTATTACCAGCTCGCATCCGCTCATGCATTGTTCCTTTCCTCTGCGCGTCTGCTTTGCTATGCCTCCCCCGGAACCCTGCGGATGTGCCATTCCGCTTTTCATCCGCTAGGCTTCCAGTGCGAGCAGCCGCTTACATCCTGGCCTACGTCCTCGCCCGTCCTGTTCCCTTTCCGTGTTTGTGCTCTGTTTATGCAAATTTGGTGCACTTTTGAGAGCGGATAACATCGGATGCGAACATTTTCTCGGTCCACGGTGTCCTTTTTACATACTTTTTTGCATCCGTTCGCGCGCCTATGTGACAGGCCCTTTAATGTTACAGTGAGACAAGAAGCTCTCAGTGGGAACTGTATTACTTCGCATGCTTTGAAATGCTGGTAAGCCAAAAGCTTAGGAGGGAGTGAGGGGAGTTCTCTTGCTAACAGTGTGGGAACACTGCGGGCCTTTGGGCCTTCTGTCCTGTGAGCTTTCAAACGTACTCAACATTTCATTTGTCTGAATGAAACTGCATCTGAATGGAAGATTCTTTTCTGTTCCTCCTTAGAGGGTTGCGGCCAGGGTCAGCTGCCAGTTCGCCCCACTGAAAGTGAAATATACGGTAACAGAATAACGCGATTGGAAGGGCCTGGAGGTCTTCCAGTCCAACCTCTGCGTCAAGCGCGAAAACCCTACCATTTCAGACAAATTGCCGTTGTCCAATCTCTGGTTCTTAAAAAACTGTCCAACGGGTTTGGAGAACCCCAAACTTCTTGGAAGCAAGTCCATTATACCCTCAATTAATTGTTCTATCAGGAAATGCCTCATTTCTAGGTTGGATCTCCGCTTGAGTTACTTTCCAATCCATTGCTTTTTTCCTGTTACCTCCTCAGGAACGTTTGCGATAACAGGCTGGACCCCCTCTTTTTTTGTGGCTGTCTCGTTAGATTATTTATTTATATTAGTCAATTGCTTACAATAGGTATAAGTATAAACATAGTTAGAATGACATGGATACATATAGAAAAATAAAAAAATCAAAGAAACAATAGACAGGGACAGTTAGGCACGTTGGTGCGCTTATGCACGCCCCCTAACAGACCCTTAGGAAAGGGGGACAGGTCAATTAGTAGACAGTCTAAGGTTATAAGTTTTTTGGGTAAGAAACCACAGAGTCAGTAGAGTATTCCAAACATTAACACTCTGTTGGCTGAAGGTTGTATTTCCTGCCAATCAAGTTTCGTGCGGATTAACCTTGAGTTTGGTATCTATTGTTTGCTCTTTGCTGTTGTTATGCGTTGAAGCTGAAGTATTCATGACAGTTAGGGACATTGCAAAAGGTAATGATTTTATATACGACCTACTTTAGATACAGACCGAAGGCGCCGTAGTTCGGAGGTTTTCTAGTCTAGAATTTAGCAGTCTGGTGCATAAGGTATTCTGGCAACGAGTAGAGGAGTGGAGAACTCTTCTTGTGAAATATTTCTGGACTTTCTCAACTGTGTTAATAATCGATACGTAAGTGGGTTCCAAAACTGATAGCTGTATTCGCAGCATTGTCTGGCAAATGTTTGTATGCTCTCTGGTTAGTAGTGTAATATTAAGGCCCTGTCACACTGGCCGATGGATGCAAAACGTTTTGTAAAAAGGACACACGGAACAAGCAAAATGTTCCAGTTCGTTGTTATCTGCTCTCAAAAGTGCCCGATATTTGCCATTAAGCAGAGCGGACAACACGGAAAGGACGGGAGGACATAGGGCGGATGGAAAGCGCGATGCTCCACGGAAGGCCTAGCCGGATGGAAGTGGATGGAAGCGGATGCACACATCCGCAGGGCTTCCCTTCCCGTGGGAGCACCAGCAAAGCGGCATACGCGGAACGAAAGGAGCGGATAGCCAAGCAGATGAAGCGGATGCAGAGCGGAAGCCGAGTGGTATGCCAAAGCATTCACTGCGCATGCGGGGAGGATGCATTGCCGTCGAGTCCCGCGGATATAAAGCGGCAGCAGCTTGGAAGCAGTCACCATGTCAGAGGAAAGAACCTGCTTCCAGGACAGCAGCTTGCCATGCCAGCGCAGCAGCCAGCAACCCAACAAACCATGGGGAAGAAACAAAAGCCTCCTGCCATCTGCTGCCAGCCGCTGGCAAGGAGGAGACAGGGCCAGCCCTCCCCAACCCTGCGCCCTGACTCTGCTTTCTGGCTTTTTTTTGGGGGGGGGCCCCTTTTTTCTGCTGCCTGGCGCTCATTCTTCTGGTTGCTGGACTTGCTACTTGATGCTGCTTCTGGAGGTTGGTGCTTCTGCTATGCTGCTTCGGGTGTGGTGCTTCTGCGTTGCGTGCTTCCTCTGCTGATGCTGCTTCTGGTGGTGGTGCTTCTTGCTGGTGCTTCCTCTGCTGATTGCATGGCTTCTGGTGGCTGGTGAGCTTCTGCCTGCCGTGCTATTCTCTGGCCAACTGCTCCTGGTGCTGGTGTTCGCTAGCGTGGCTTAGCTCTGCTGCACTTGCTCCTGGTGCTGGCTTCCTGCTGGGTGCTTACTCTGCTGGCCGGCTGCTCCTGGTCCTGCCTGGTGCTGACTTGCGTGCTCCTGGTTCCTGCTCGGTGCTACTGGGGCTGCTGGTCCTCTGCTGCTGCTTGGTCCCTTCTGGTGCTGCTGGTGGTCCTGCTGCGTCCTGCTTTTGCCAGCTACTGTTGTTGTTGCTGGCTGCCTGCTCTGGTGGTGTGGAAGCCACCCCTACAACCGTCGAAGCCCTTCTTGATGAGGTGCCCATGATGCGCCCTGCCCCCCCCCCCCCCCCCCCCCCCCCCCCCCCCCCCCCCCGCCCCCCCCCCCCCCCCCCCCCCCCCCCCCCCCCCCCCCCCCCCCCCCCCCCCCCCCGCCCCGCCCCCCCCCCCCCCCCCCCCCTCCCCTAGCCAAAGGAGGAAGAGTAGACACGTGAACGGAGAGGAGCAATACATCCATAGAAAGAGAACATGAGGAGGAGGTGCTCTCCGGAGTGGCTGAGGGAGAATGAATTATCTTTGGCGGAAGGGACACAGGCTCTATCGAGACACCAAGAGGAAGCAGGCTGCTTGGAGCAGAGAAGGCAGGAGAGCCTGGGCTACCACTTCGGAGGTGCTCACCTCGGCGTTTGGAAGGCCCATGCCACACCTGTACAGAAAGCTGCACCTCAAGAAATCTGGCCAGGCCCGTGTCAAGCTGACGGACAGAGAGAACTACGTGATGGCCAATGTGCAGCTTCTTGGAGGGTGAGAATCTGCCACCGAAAGGAGCAGCCCTCTCACAACCCTCTCCTTCTCAGGCAGCCTGCTGAAGCCAGGTCCTCTTCTGACAAAGAGTCAGCCCCTGTGTGCCAGCAGGTATCTGTGAGTGGACCACGACGGAGAAACCCCCCGACAGCTGCTACTACCCCTGGCGGAGCGCGTGGGGACCCCCTGCAACCACAGTGGGAGAAAGGAGACGGCACTTTCCACCACAGCCCAACCCACATCCACCCCCAGCTCCACCTCCACACAAAGGCAGAAGGCAGGACCGGAGAGGCGAGCCACACTGTCCTGCTGGAGCATAAGAGGCACCCATCAGGAGCAGCTTACCATCTCCTCTCTCAGCTGGTACACACGACGCCCCATCCTCAACCGCAAGCCCTTCCTCACCTAATGCGAAACCAGACCCTCCATGAACACTGACGGAACCCCAGTACCGGTGGCTGAAGGACAGGATCAACTGATATTCTTCACAACCTGCAGACCAAGCTGAAACCTGCCTCCCACCAGTCCAGGCCTGCTCCTCCACCCCAGTGATGTCACTGCCCTTCCAAGGCTTTCCACAGGCCCTCACCTATGAAGGCTACGGCTACCAGGAGCGTCCAGCAGCAGATGGCAGCCCTTCCCATCCAGGCACAGCGTAACATCGGAAGCCACCGAATGCCCACTGATGCCACCCTTGCCACCGATGGCCAGCCATGCCACAGATGCCACCCACACCCACTGACGCCAGTCTCACCAGCTGCAGACCAGACAGCCCCACTACCACTGCCTCCTCCCCCACCCACAGCCAAGCCGCCTCCAGGACATCTGTCATCCAGTATTGGGGCTGACACTCCATGTCATGAGGAAGGCGGCTCTCAACATCTCGGGGCTGAGCCAGATGTTCTGGAGAGCTTCCTCAACATCACTGTCCCCTTTGGCCTCTCGGAGCCAGGCACCCCAGTGGCGCCTCAGACCAGACTCCAGCAGCAGCCACCTCCACAGCACCTGCGACCTCTTCACCCCTGCAGATGATGGGAATGCCTCAGACTGACTGCAGAAGAGTGCCAGAGACTGGGCTGGCTACCTGTTGCACTGTATTTTGCTTGGGACCACTTGACTTGGCGTCATTTTTCTTGTTACAGCTTGTGATTAATAAAAGATTATCTTTGCTTCCCACACTTGCCTTCATTTTATTTTTGGCAATAAAGTCTTGGTAGAAACCTTTAGAAATGGTTTAAGCCTTTGCATGCTTGTGGGATGGGGAAGGATAACAGGTCGTGGTGGGATGGGCAGGGATAACCTGTGGGATAGACGATAAATAGATGTAGGATGGGCAAGAGAAAAATAACCTGTGGATGACGGCAGAGGATACTTTTAGAGATGGGTAATAGCTTAGGGATATAAGATAAACCGCCAGATGCAAGCATAGTGAGGCTGTATGGTCCACCCTCCCAGGTTGACACACACCATAGAGCCCTAATAATCAATAATAATGTAATCATTCATCCACACATAATACAATTAAACACAACTCTTATTAAAATGCCCTGTATCATTGTAATAGACACCCCACCAAATACATGGACCACAATTACATCAGTGATATTGAGACAGGCTGAAGGAGCAATACCCATTACAGACATCTAATCATACCATGGATCTTAGCCACTCCACTAGCTCCAGCATTGGAGGAATTGTTGCACAACAAGATGTCTCAGGAAGTTCGCTGCTTCTTCCTTCACGTCAAGCTCTGTTGGGGCCTTGCCACATCCTTAAGTGTTTATCAGGTTTCGCCCTTGCCTCCATTCCCCAGCCTCCATGATCCCCGATTGCCTTAGTTGGAAAGGCACGAGCATGTCTCTGCAACACTGGGTAGCGCATGGCATAGAAGATTGGGGCAGGATCGCAGAACAAGCTTCCACGATACCATCCTACAATGTCTAAGTGGGCGATGCTGATGGTGAGTAAGAGACAGTACCTAGGAACCTGCATCTGGCCAGGATGCCAAAAGGCACTTCTCCACCACCCGCCTCTCCCACTGAAACAGTGTAAGTTTCGAAGCATCTTCTTCACGAGTGAGGAGTCTGACAAAAGTGCTAGGCGCATTCATGATAGGTTCTGCAGGAGAAGGCGTATCCCCGATGAATAGAGGCAATCTATAAGCATGTCGTTGAAGCGCATGTTGGGTACTGGAATCCTGGAAGCCCATGATGCAGAATTGCGCTTCCAGCCCCTCCTTAGAGGATGACTGGCTCCAGTTGTATTAACCTGGGCATCTAAGAAAGAATGACCCGTATGCCTGAAGCATTGACTGTACATGAACTTGTAGTCAGCAATCGACCAATCCGGCGCTAAGAACGGATGATGACTGAAGAAACCCTTGTAGATATAAGAAATAAGCGACACCTTGATGGTAGGCTGGAGCTTTGCAGCCAAACGATGCTTCCCACCATATCGCTCCAACGGATGTAGGGGAGAATTCCCCTTTCTGATTAAACCCAACCCACCCAAAATGGCTCTGCAACTTTTCCATCCAGCCACATTCCTTCACGGGGTGGACACTGGAGGAGCTCCAAATCCAGGTATCTTCGTAGAATGGCTTGCACCACGATCATCATGAACCACAATGCTCGATGGTGTATGTTGTAGCACCTCCAGCTTGATACTGCAAGGCTCCTGTAGGTGGTCCCATGAGGACCGAGGTGGCGCAAGAGGTAACAGTGCCACCTTGAGCCCACGTTCCAGGCTGAGGCGAAGAAGTTAGGATGTTAATGCCTTAGGTCAACCCTGCAAGAGTGGAGCCGCTGACCACAACTCGTACAAACATGGCTGGAAGCATCCTCATGAAGTTACTGCGAAACCTGACACGACCAAGAGCCGGTACATTCGCTTCCTCAGCTCCACCATATCAAAGATTGATTGTTACAGTCACGTACTCTGCTCTTTCTCCCGATCCAATCTTCGGCACAGAACAACTTCTTTGGAACGCCATCCTTTTCTTCCGCATAAATAAGTATGAAAAGAAGACGTGGTCAAGATGGCTTCACACTAGTTGCAGAACACATGCCGGCTACCAAAAGC
>BHFT01077012.1:0-22218 GCA_004320025.1 Laticauda laticaudata | reverse complement strand
ACTATCCCCCCTCCTCCCCCCATTACTTATGACAGCCAAAAGATCCAAAGGAAAGGGAGAAGGTCTTGAAGGCTAAAATCTTGAAGGGCTGACACGTATCCTATTTAACTCTGGATTAGGCGAAATGTATGCTTTGTAGCAGCAGCTGAAAGGTATCCAATCAGTTGCGGAGTCTCATTGGGCAGTCTTAAATTCCAGTTGTGCTGCTGACTTTCTCCCAACCCCATAAGACAAACAAACAACTACAAAAAAGCTAAAGAGGAAGAGGGCAGAAGGTCCATTCCTGGACCCAATAGAAACAACAGCCTGGAGAAAAAGGTTGTTTCAGCAAATCCCCATGCAGCCAATGTTATTTCCACTATTCATTTATCCCCTGTAACAATGTTCCATTTAACTATCATATTCAAAGCTACCGATATAACTCATCCTTGTTTAGAAACCACAATTTACTTAATGACCACAGTCAGTCATTAAGGAAAGCTGCAACTGGGCTGATAGTCTTATCTCAGTTTCTTTTGCTGTACAAACCTTCACAATGTAAGGATTGATCTAAAGTTTTTCATCATCATCATCATACTTTGCTAAATGAGGCAGTTCCTGAATAAGGACTAGCTGTATCTCTTATCTTCATATTCAGGGAAACCCTCTGCTGAAATCATCCACCAATTTGCCCCAGATATCTTCCCACATGGAAGGTGCTTCTGTTTTTCTACTTCATCTTCAGTTTAACTCCCATACTTTTTTTGAGAAGAGAATGTTATTATTTTCTGTTATCCCTCTATCAGTGGCTCTGATTTGTCTTGTGTTTCCCACTCTGAAAAAGCCCAGTGAAATCCAAATCATCCATTTGATGATTCTACCCTCCCTCCCCCACTTGAAGTATGAGACTCATGGGAGGTTGCAGACAGCTAGAGACAGGACTGTGGAAAGAGAAACGGGACACTGACTGATTTCAGCGAAGATGGGAGTTTCATGCCAACTTTCTCCTTTAGATGAAAAAGAAGTCATTAATTTTTTTCACTGAGCTGAAGAAGGATAAATGGGAAAAACGCAGAAGAAATTTTCAGCACAGCATTAGAGGAGTGCTGTTCCACATTAAAATAACCCTATGAGAATCTTAGATTAAAAACCAATGACTGAGTTTGCTTCACAATTTAAGCCATGAATCCTAGCTTATTAAATACTGCTGCCCGTGATATGTGGTGGTGCAAGCAGCCTTCCTAACCTTCTGTTTTGTTGCTGCATGTATGCAAGTAGGTAAACAAACCAGCCCTAAATAGAATAGCAGGCAGTGCAAATATGAAATTATACATTGCTCTATTGAAAGAGGAGTTCAGCCAGGTTCAAAGAGCATTTTCATTGTTTTTGGAGTCTGATAAATCCTAGTTCCCCTGAGAGAAACAGAACAGAATCCTGGATGCAGATACAATTTTAAAATGATCACATTTTGTCTTTTTTATTGGCTTGTGCAAGCAGCAGAAACAAAACAGGAGTGAGCCAGTGCATACACTAGAATACAGTTCATGCATAGAGTTCTATTCTATCCATGCCTATTCATACAGTTTGTGAATAGGCCAAGATTCCTGGCTTAAGTGTGGAAAGAATGAAGCCAGTCACTGGCTCGACTCCTTTTTCTCCTTTTTACAGTGAACCGAGATTTCAAGTGGAGTTTCCTCATAAATTCTACTTTCTTTACTCTTGCTAAGTATTTACACTGGCTTTGCATCAGGATATTTGAAGATGCAGGAGCACATACATGCAAATGAGGGAACTTTTGCTCATAGCCAATTACCATTTTCAATTTTTTAAACATCATTTGTAAATAAATCCAACTGTCTTATTTTTTTACTCCAAAATGAACACTCTCAGAGGTTGCTAGTTCAATTCTTTTGTACACTGGCAATGTCCCTGAGGATGCCAGCAGATAATCAAAACTGTCTTGCAAATTCTGGCAGCATAAGCAATTGGATCTGAGAGCAATAATAATTTTTCTGGGAGAGATGCTATTCCTCTGACTGTTAGTAGGGCTGTTCTCGCCTGCTTCAATCATTTTTGTGGGTGCAGTTTAAAAAACAACAACGCAGGCACAGAACTCCTCAGAGCTAAGAACTCATTAACATGGGGCAGCAGATTGTGTGAAGATGATTTCTTGTCCACATGGTTTTACCTGGTGGAAAAATGGCCCCCAAATTGGTGCTAATTGGGAACCAAGGTGACAATCTGTCATATGATAGCAAGAAGCCCAAATTAAGTCCTCCAGGAAAAGCTGATGATATGAACAAAACCAACACATTTCCAAAGAGCAGAATATAAGAACTGAGAAGTGTGACTTTGCCTCTGAGCAAATTATATATTATAATATATAGGCAGAGATCGAAAGCAGCATCTGGCTGGAAGAGTCCAGGTGATGTGAGGAGGTGAGAATCAAAGCCACATCTTTTCTCAAATCCTGTCCAAGCCAATGGAAAGGAGAAAGACAAGGAAAGTCTTTTAGAGACAGAAGTGCCAGATCTCAGGGATCCGTTTTGTCCTTTTGTACTTATTGCAGATGTCTGCATGACAAAACTGCTTTTTTTAAAAAAAAAATTGTGGAATGCCCTTGGAATGAAGGGAGATTTTTCAGTAGGAATGATAACAAAGCAACCCCAAGACCAGGCTTGGAGGAGAGGGATCCATCATGGGGCTACTTCCCCTTCTAAGTCCTGCTTAACACAGGAGATGGGATAGGTTGGAAAGGCAATTCAAATCTTGACCAACAAATGCTCTGTCCTACACATTGGTTAAAAAAAAAATCAATACACCAAATACAAGCTAGGTGGATATGACCTTGCTGATGACCCTCACTCTGTCAAAGACCTTTGAGTTCTCATACTGAATGACCTAAGCGCCAGAGCTCACTGCAACAACATTACAAAAAAGGCTTTAAGAGTTGTAAATCTGATCTTATGAAGCTTCTTCTCTGGTAGTACTGATTTGCAAATTAGGGCACACAAAACCTTTGCTAGACCAATACTTGATTACAGCTCATCTGTCTGGAATCCACACCGTATATCAGACATTAATACAATTGAGCGAGTCCAGAAATATTTTATAAGAAGAGTACTATATTCCTCTGTTCGCAACAGAATACCCTACACCACCAGACTTGAGATCCTAGGCTTAGTCATCCTTGAACTACGCCGGCTAAGATTGGACTTAAGCATAGTACATAAAATCATATGTTACAATGTCTTACCAGTTAATGAATATTTCAGCTTTAACCACAACAACACAGGAGCACACAACAGATATAAACTAATGTCAACCACTCCAAACTTGATTGCAGGAAGTACGATTTCAGCAACAGAGTGGCCAATGTCTGAAACTCACTACCTGATTCTTTTGTCACCTGCTCAAACCCCCACTCCTTTCCCCTCAAACTAACCTCTATTGACCTCACCCCATTCCTAAGAGGTCTGTAAGGGGCATGCATAAGCATACAATTGTGCCTACTGTCCCTGTCTTATTGTCCCCAATTATTAGTTCCTATTTCATGTATTTAAACTTATGTTTATTCTTATTTCTATTATATTAGAATTGACAAAACAAACCAACAAACCAACCAACCAACAAACAAACACAGGAGATGCAGGGGTAGGATTATACCAGTTCACACCTATTCGCTAGAACCGGTTGTTATCATTCTAAGCAGTTCAGAGAACCGGTTGTTAGAAGAAATTACTGGCCGAATCCTGTAAGCAAGGCAGGAAGGAAGCATTCTGGTGTTGCTTAAAGAAACTGCCTCTCCGTTAACCCTTATTACATTCTTGGCAGGACTAAACTTTCTGTCTCAGGCACGTCTTTGGAGTTTTTTCCCCCTCCATGGCTGGTACTTTGCTTGTGTGGAATGATCATTCAAAGTTACAATAGCACTGAAAAAAGTGACTTATGACCATTTTTCACATTTACGACTGTTGCAGCATCCCCACAGTCATGAGAGGCCAGGCGAGGAGATGTGTGCCTCGATGTGAGTGATATTGAATTGGCCACACCCAGCCAATAACATGACCACCAAGCCATATCCACCCAGTCATGACCACCAAGCCACACCCACAGAACCTGTTGTTAAAAATTTGAATCCCATCCCTGAGCAGATGGGATAGGTTGGAAAGGCAATTCTGCCTCTTGCAACTTCTCATATATCCTAGATTATGTTATTTCAAACTTTCTTCGAGGGTCCTATTTTTCTCTTTGATCCTGTCTCTTTGAAGACCATTTTTCAAAATTTTCACAATTGTTACCTTTCAACATATAACATGCCAATAACTGCGTAAATCTGCACATACTACTGCAAGATCCAGTCAATAATGCATGCACTCTAAAAGGGGAAAGGCAAGTCAATAACAGTGCCATTAATATTGTTCCCCTCAGTCAAAAATAAAAATGAAGAGTGCCATTTGATGAACCAAGCGTTTTTTCATAGGCCCATTGTAGCATATTCTTATCAGCATCACGGTATCCCACTAAACCACAATATCTAAAAGGGCAGTGACATTTGACATGTCTAACCAAATGCTAGAAGCTGAATAATCGCACATACACAAAAGAGATGCAAAACCTTAGAATGCTGGGAAATTATAATTGACATTTGAAAAAAAATCATAGCCATTGAACTTTGAAAAGAAATCGTGCCATTTTAATTTACTGCCCAGTTGATTTTAAACTTTCAGCATTTGGAGAGTTATTGAAGCCAACAGCCCTTCTTTATTAAATAAAGCCAAAGATATAGTACAGATAGTTCTCGACTTACAACCACAATTGAGCCCAATGTTTCTGATGTTAAGTGAGATGTTTGTTAAATGAATTTTGGCCCATTTTACAACCTTTCTTGCCACAGTTATTAAATGAATCACTGCAGTTGTTAAATTAATAACATGGCTAAGTGAATCTGGTTTTCCAATTGACTTTGCTTGACAGAAATTCACAAACAATGGTCACATGACCCTGGGACACTGCAATAATCATAAATGTGAGTCAGTTGCCAAATATCTGATTTTTGATCACATGGTCATGGGGATGCTACAACAGTCATAACTGTGAAAAATGGTCATAAGTCACTTTTTTCAGTGTTGCTGTAACTTTGAATGGTCACTAAGTGAACTGTTGTAAGCCGAGGACTACCTATATTTGAGGTTTCTAGAACAGTGGACTGCTGATGGCCAGGTATAACTGCTAAGTTTCCTCTTGTGTCAACGAACGCCACTCTTGGGAATATTTATTGATGTCCTGTAGAATAAGATGCAACTGTTTTTACAAAACTATCATGTACTCAGTAGTCCTGTAAATCAAATAACAGAAAAATATGCTTCTGGGCCAGCATATCACAGTGAGTGTCTGCAGTAGAGAGATTCAAGAATGCCATCTGCTATTTTAAGAATCCCGAACTATTGACTTGTAATTCATGCACTCCAAAAATGCTCACTGGAGCACGTTATGATCCAGCTTGTCTCCCAGTCTACTTCCCATATTTTTATTTAATCATATTTTGATTTTGATTTTGCAGATTCTTTAATATTGAACAGAGGTTATTTTCTATAAGTTGCCACAAATTTGGGTTGGATTGTTGATTTTTATACTTTTATGTTATTTTATTAATTCTGAACAAGACCTGCCTTGAACATACTATATTTGGCAGCTTTCTCAAAGAGCTGCCATCCCTGGCAGTTGGGGATTCTCAAAAAATATAGGCAAACACATCCAGAGGGTATTTAGCAGGGAGACAACAGCTCCTATAAGGGAGGAGAACATACACAATTAACCATATTTGCATTGACAGGACTCTTAAGCTACCTGAAGCAAACACCGGGGAAACCAAATTCATCTTGCTGTTGATTCCTACAGATTGTGAGCACTGATTCGGTCCGGGGAATACTGTCATAATGCAGTAATATCATGGGCCCTAGTGCATTGTGTGCAGCCAGTTGGATCACATGAGCAGATGAGGCCAAGCACTTTGTGAGCTAAGAGAGAAGAAAGGAAATGGTGCTGAACAACAGTGATTTAGGTAGATACAAAAGGATCCAAAAAAAGCATTAGAGAAATGCAAAATGCTCAGTGGGGAACCCCCTTTTTCAGTATTCTGTTCATTCAAAACTTTCAGAACAAGTATTAACACCTGAGATATTTTGGCATGCCTAGGCAGATCTTATTGGCTGCTCTACCTGAGGACATAAAAGTGCACAGGATCGTTTATGCTATGAAAGTGTTCTGTATTCGTGCTGGGAACGGATTACAAATCTCAGCACCAGGTAGGATTGTTACGATCTAGTCTCTCAGTCCAGTTCAGCAACCCCACCCTCCAAAAGGCCAGAGCACATACACACACCCTCCCATGTTTGAATTAGTTCCTACCTTCCCTCCCCACCTTCCCCCATCCCCATCCTTCAGAAGTGTGATAATGCCGGGCACAATTCCAGTTTCATTCTGTGAAGAATTGGGGAAATATTTTATGGAATCAGAAAGGGAAAAGGGTTACTGCAGCCAGTGAAGGAGGAAGGGGGGGAAAGCATAGCAGAGAGCAAGAGGTGAGCTTGAGCAATATGGAAAAGGGAAGATCTGGGGGAAAGGAGAAACTAGATGGACCATTGAGAAATACGAGCAAGGAAGAGTATTTTGCTTCTCCAATCTAGATCTGTTGCTGGTACGTTTGGTCCCAAATAAACTGCCCTGCAGAACAAGCAACTTTTCATTTTCTTTTTCAGATTGTTTTGCCTCATATCTATAACATATACAAGTGACTCTTCTACTCAGAGCTATAGACAATGCAAGCCAAGCTGCTTCACAATACAGCTGGTGTACATTTGTTGCTCCAGAGGTATGCTAGAAACTACCATATGCCAGGACCAGTCCATCTTGTCCAGTCCAGAAATGTATACAGCAACTGGTCATAAAGGATCTCTCCCCATTACTGATTACAATAGAATAATAATAATATCTACAATAGAGTTGGAAGGGACATTGGAGGTCCAACCCACCTGCTCAAGCAGGAAACCTTATACCAGCGGTGGCTAACCTTTTGGAGCTCCTGTGCCAAAAATTGTCTGTGCGCTCGTGTGCACACGTTCGCATGCCAGCACCCAGAAGGCAATGTGTGCCCTCCTGCCCCCTGCGTATGAGTGCGCAATCCCTCCCACTCCCTCCTTACATGCACGGTGCCTCCCAGTTGATTTTTGACCTGTTGGGGGCCTTTTTTGGCCTCTCAGAGGCTTGAGGGAAGCCTCTGCAGCCTTTGCAGGCTGAAAAATGAACTCATTTCATCACTTCCGGTATTTCTGGAAATACAGAAAGTGACAAAATGGGCCTATTTTTCGACCTGCAAAGGCTGCAGAGGCTTCCCTCAAGGCTCTGGGAGGCTGAAAAAGGCCTCAAACAGGCTGAAAATCAGCTGTGAGGCATGCACATGTGCAGTGAGGTAAGTTTGCCTGGGATTCGTGTGCCTGCACAAATGGCTCTGCGTGCCACCTATGGCATGCATGCCATAGGTTCGCCATCACGGCCCTATACCATTTCAGACCAATGGTTGTTCAGTCTCTTTTTGAAAGCCTCCATTGATGGAGTACGCACAGCTTCTGAGGGCAAGCCGTTCCCATTGGTTAATTGCTCTCACTGTTAGGAAATTCCTCCTTAGTTCTAGATTGCTTTTTTCCTTGGTTAGTTTTCAACCATTGTTTCTCATCCTGCCTTCAGGTACTTTGGAAAATAGTTTGACCCCCTTGTCTTTGTAGGAGCTCCTCAAATATAGGAACAGTGCTATCATGTTCCCCCTAGTCCTTCTTTTCGTTAGACTAGACATACCTGATCCTTTTATCTGGAGATGCTGGAGATCAAGCCTGAGACCTTTGGTATAGCAGGCATTCATTCTGCCCCTGAGCTGTTCCCCCTTCCTGACATACTGAAAATGAATGAATGATATGGGAATAAGATGAAGCCATATGCTGTCAGCCACATATTCTGAGCTGTCAGCAGCACATACAGAAACTACCTGGATCTGTTGCAGCAGAAGGGAATTCTGTGTTGTGAAAAAGCCAAAGGATAAGAGTACAGTTGGAAACAAGCTGAATAAGCTGGGGAGGGAGAAGAAAAGGAGGAAGGTCATCTGTTTGTAGTAGAGAACTGCAGCTGTACTTGAGAAATGTGGACACCAGACACTGCAAAACCCCTTATTAACCAAGTAAGATTTCCCATTGTGAGGGAAAACACAATTCCGGCTAGGAAAAACAAGTTAAAATTAACATTTCAGACACCAGCCAAAGTCCCACCGGAGATAGCATGGCATTCAGTCTAAGCACAGTTCCAATCATTTATGCCAATGTGCTCCTTATTGCAGGCTGGAAAGCAGAGCTAGTCAGCAAGGTGTGAAAAATATCTTCTGCTACTCAGTGAAAATGAAGCGTACTATCCCCGTTCTTCCATACCTTACTTTTCCCACTGTATGGTCACTGCATGACATTGAATAGTATCCTGGGCATTCTGACTTGGACAAGGAGAGGTCAACCAGATCCATCAAAGGAGAGCAATTCCCCTGAAGGGAATGCTGAGAAAGTTGAAGAGCTTCAGGGCTAAAGTTAGGGGAGCGCTTGAGCAAAATGAAAAAAAATTATCCAGGCTGCTGGGTCCAAGTAAGTTGCATCCCTGGAGCATTCCTTGCTGACTTGCCCCACTGGTTCCTTGTCAAGATCAAGAGGAGACTGATTGGTTAAACACGATATCATATGTTCCCTCTGGGAGCAAAAATCTGAAGCCGCTTGTCAGGGCTAGGCTGCCTTATGGTGAGGTGGCTTGGAAGAGAGGATAAATGAAAAACTGGTCAGAGATGCTGGGATTTTTCTTCTGTCCCAGGGACATCGGCCTCTTCCTTAGCTTCACAGACTTATTTATTCAAAGAACTTTCTATATCAACCTCATCAGTTATGTCATCAGGTGAATGTCAAGGTGTGCCGCAGTTAGAGTAGGAATGAAAAAGAAACTTGATGTACTATGCCCACTGTTCCTATCCAACTTTTATCCATAAATTCACCTGGCACTTAAAAGACATTTGAGTGGTGGGTTCTTGGCAGGGGGAACGATACAAACACAAATTATCAGGAAAACAATGCTATGGGTGACTAGAAATAGACTCACAAATGCAGTGAGTATGCATCAACTGGGTCCATCTTGAGATATCTACTTTCCAAGCAGGGTCATATACACACAAGCAAGACTTAAGATGAAGATAACATCACTGTGACTCTGTGAATAGTCTCCCTTATCTCTGCTCCATGCATCCTGGGGGAGGGCAGGAAAATCTGGAAGGTGCCAGAGGATTCTTCAATGCATCCAACATCAGGCTTGAGGAAGACTCAAGTCACCGTGTGACTAATTTAACAACTGCATTGATTCACATAACAACTGTGACAAGAGACGGTGTAAAATGGGGCAAACTTGCTTAACAAATGTTTCACTTAGCAACAGAAATTCTGGGCTCACTTGTGGTCATAAGTCAAGGACCATCTGTACTTGCCAGTTGGCCAACCTCCTAAATTTTGATCACAATGACCAAAGGGATGCTGTGATATTCGTAATTGCGAGGACCGATCATAAGTCACTTTCTTCAATGCCATTGTAACTTTGAATGTTTGCTAAACAAATAGTTGTAAGTTGAGGACTACCTGTATAAAATATTCAAAACTGGATAGATCCTGACCACCAATTAAGATTTTGAATTTCAGTCCACCTTTTTCTGCCTCAGTCTAGACCTACCCTAAACATACTTTGATCTAAGGCCCGTGTTTTAGATTTGCCACTTTCTTGGGTCGAAAACACCTTCTCTGCATGTCTCCCTACTCCCTCACCTTCTCCCATTCTTCTCTGCTGATGCCTCCTATCTTTTGGAAAAAAATTTTTTTTATTTTGTCAGTGGAGTATGAATGTTTAAAAAGTCTGCAGCAGCAAAAAGGAGGCATCAGCTGCTGCAGGAACAAAATTAATCCTATAAATCGCAGGAAGTCGAGGAAGCTGTTCGTTCAAAACTGCCAGTGTCAGAAACACCCCCACCACCACCCAGAAACCTCTCATTAGTTCCATGTTCTTCTTCTTCTTTGTGTGGCTGTCTGCTTAAGCAGCCTACTTTGCTACTGTTATATAACCGAAGGGGAAACTTACATATTTGCTCGTAGCTAAATAACTGTCTGTTATATAATGCCCTGCTGGACACATTTGCATTATTTTTCATTGTCACTGTTTATGCAGATGTTGATGGGGATTAGCCTGCATGTGTCAAGTCTTCCAGGGGGGTAAAGAGAGAGAAGAAGAGGGAGATAAAAGGCAGTGGAAGTGAGTGAGTGTCTTATCTTATGCTCATAAATACATGAATAATTTTCCAGGGATTTTTGCATTGTGTTACTGGTAGAGAATGTTCCCATCTCCTTAACACACACACCCCTGCCAACATCAGCAAAATAGGATCAGAACAAAGGCAGCTTCATAAGCGGGAAGGTCTATCTCTTATTCTTCAGGTATTCTTGCAGGTTACACAGATAATCATTTCACACCTGCTGTGCTCTTTTCTGGGCCCCAGATGGCACCCTGGCACTGAAGAGGTAGGTGCTTGCTTCCAAAATAAGCCTTTAAATCAAGGTCACATCTATTTGAAGCTGTTCCCCTGAAGTGGCTTACTTGCAAAATAAATCCCACTGGAACCAGCAGTGCTGGCTTCCTAGGAAGCAGCCCTTTGGAGAGAATCAACTGGTGGTGCTGAAGGCCCATTCAACAGTTCACAGGGTCTCATCATGGCCAATCCAGAAATAAAAATTGCAGGGTTTTTTTTAGTTATTTCATAAGCAGCTATGGAGTGAGGCTGTAAGGGTCTGTGGGAATATCCTTAAGAGACAAAAGGACGAAGAGCCAGGAGAGCGGTCAGATAAGAGATATCTCAGTGCACATAAGAAATGGGGCCATGGTAAGTGTCTCAGAAGAGAACTACCCCCCAATTTTGGGAAGGATAAAATTAAGGGATGGGAGAGATATTTTCAGACTTGCAAGATTGATGCCAGCTCTTTGAGACAATCCAGATAAGAAATCCATACCTTGAGGACTAGCACCATCTTCATTGTAAGGTTACAGTAACAAAAACAAGTATGAAAGCACATCTCTCTCTCTCTCCCCCCCCCCATAACTTTACTTTCCAGGGACTAGAAGCCTTTCAATTTGCAATATGCTAAGCCACAATGAAGTGAGTGCTTGAGTCTAGAATGAAAAGCTTAAGTATATCAGAACTGGATTACTTCAGAAATTATTGTCTGAATGATTTCAGACATGAACCCAGTAGTGTAGCAACATAGAGCTGAGAGTGGTTTTACTGCCTGGTGATCCCAGAAAATCATTGATGATTCTACTAGGGCAGGGGTGTCAAACTCACATCGTCATGGTGGTGTTGCATGACCTATTGGGACTTTTGCTCTCTTTGCTAAATTAGGTATGGGCGTGGCCAGTGTGTGACGCATCCGGCCCACAGGCCAGGAGTTTGACAACCCTGGGCCAGGGAATCCTAGTCCTGAATCAGCAATCCAAGTTAGCAATGTTATGTTCTGCAGATATCTATGGAGATTCTCAGTCACATGGTTGTCCCAAAGGTGCTTTTTCAAGAGGCAACTGGACTTTCTGTTTTTTCTTTGAAGACGTTTCACTTTTCATCCAAAAAGCTTCTTCAGCTCTGAAGAATCACATAAGATTCAATCAGAGCTGAAGAAGCTTCTTGGATGAGCAGTGAAACATCTTAGGGAAAAAAAAAAAACCAGAAAGCTCAGTTGCCTCTTGAAAAGCATCTTTGGGATTATCTTCTACACATGTATATTTTATCCTTCACACCCAGGCAGGTCCCTTAGCCAATCCTGAAGTTAAATGGTTTAAACTGTCTTATGCAACCTCCTCTCTAGACGGCCATTATTTCTCAAAGAGACTGTACTGATTAAGAGCTCTTCTACTTATTCTATTGAAAGAGGACATGGATTGCCCCAAAGTCCTGCCATGTAGGCACTACCATCCCTGACAAAAATGAGAACACACACATGAACACAGTTTTAATAGAGACTGACAACAAACCGGATTCGGGTTTAATCATATGAACAAATCTCTCCTTCCAAAGAAGGGCAGTCTGTGGGTCCACATGTTAGTCCACCAAACACAAACAGTCTTGTTTAATTAATATCCAGACCTGACATAAGCTAACGGAAGCAAGGAAAAGTGGCAGGCAGACAACAAATCATCCTTGAAAGTGGTGGGAGGAAGCCCCACAATGGCAGCTGGAGGTGCAACCCAGATCCTGAAATAGGTATTTTTAAAAAGCGTGTCCATTGACATCAATTTATAAAAAGGGAATAGTAGTGGAAAACCAGCCATCCTGTTAGTACTGAAGATGGATTTACTTATATCCAGGGGTGGGATTTAAATTTTTTAACAACCGGTTATGTGGGCATGGCTTAGTTGGTGGGTGTGGCTTGATGGTCATGTTATTGGCTGTGCATGGCCAACTCAATATCACTCACATCGAGGCACGCATCTCCTCGCCTGGCCTCTCATGACTGTGGGGATGCTGAAAGTTGTAAGTGTGAAAAACGGTCATAAGTCACTTTTTTCAGTGCCATTGTAACTTTGAATGGTCACTCCACACAAGCAAAGTACCAGCAAAGGAGGGGAAAAAAACTCCAGAGATGTTCCTGAGACAGGAAGTCTAAGTCCTGCCAAGAATGTAATAAGGGTTAATGGTGAGGCAGTTTCTGTAAGCAACAACATAATATTTCCTTCCTGCCTTCCTTACAGGATTAGGCCAGTAATTTCTTCGAACAACCGGTTCTCCAAACTGCTTAGAATGTTAACAACTGGTTTTAGTGAATAGGTGCGAACTGGTATAATCCCACCCCTGCTTATGTTCCTCTATACTGCGTCACCCTTACCAGAAGGTATGGTGAAGTTTTCCTGAAGAAACTTGGTTTTTCTTAAGCAGCCTAATTTGAGGAACACAGCACCTTATACCCAATGGACTTGACCCAGCTGAGCAAGCCTAATCATGCCCACTTAGATGAATAACTATACAGTAACATGAATTCAGGAAATAGATAATCATATAACCAGCTCAGCATCCATTCCCATCACCCTGGCATCTTTTCCATTGAGTTCAACAACCACAATAATTGGTCTGTTTCTTTCAGTGATTGCAATCTTTGTGCTGTATCTTTGTCCATCTGGGCCCGTGTTAGCGAACCTATGGTACGCGTGCCGGAAGTGGGACGCTGAGCCACTTCTGCTGGCATGCAAGAGCTTGCCTGGAAGAGCCCCACTGCTCATGCACATGTGCCCCCGCTGCCCAACAGGTATCTGGTGTGCAGTGCATGGGGGTGATCACATACACATGCACAGATGGATAGCGGGTGGGGGTGATCACACGTGGATGTGCAGATATACACAGTGCATGGGGAGTGATCACACGCATGTGCAAAGGCACACAGCATGCAGCAGGGCATGGCACAGAGGTGCACAGCATGCAGACGCATGGCACACAGTGGGGAGATTGTGTACACATGCACAGGTGCATGGCGTGTGGCAAGGGGATTGCATGTGCATGCACAGGGGATGGGGTGGGCCCCAGCACACATTGTCTTCTGGGTGCTGGCCAGGGGTGGGATCTGACAGGGTTAACTACCAGTTCAGTGATTTACAAGGTTCGGTGATTTACTATGTGCTTCCCTGCACGCTGCCGGCACACGCCTGTAAATCATCATCAGCATGCTGGATGCAGAGAAGCAGCCTTTGAAACAGCCCTCTTTTCCTGCTTTTCTAACTGCAGCTGTGCCTCATTCGGCAGCTGCAGTTGAAAAATCAGGAAATAAAGGTCAGGTAAGAGCCCGGGTGGGCAAAAACATCAGCAGACATAGAATCGGTTCTATCTCTGCTGCTCTTCAGAGCTACTGGTTCTACAGAGGTGGATAGAACTGGTAGAAACCCACTCATGGTGCTGGCACGCAAGCGCGCGCACAATTATTGGCACAGGAGCCGAAAAAGGTTTGCCACCACTGATCTAGGCATATTGTCAGTTAGGGAACAAAACATTTAGTCCATGTGTTGAGTTGGTAATGATTTTACCCACCTCAGTTGCAGGACAAAAAAGGACTCTACAGAGATTTTTAGCAACAATCAGTGATCAGAAACCTCAAGCATCATCATTCCTTAAGAGAAAAGCATTACTGTGCACAACCTTCCTTAATCTTAATTGAAAAAAACCCAACAGGTTGACAGTAATATAAGGCCATAGCAAAACTTTTCCAGAGTATGTTTTGTTATTTTGCAGGAACAACAGATCATCTTGCTATATTAAAAAAAGAAAGGAGGCTTATCCTATGTGGATGTTTATCTGTTAAATACAATCTTATGTTAACTTCTCATCAGTTCACCTGTTAAGAGGGCACTGCAGTCATTTATAGTAGTCTTCCCAAACAAATGTGTTGGACATCTTATCCCATTATTACTTATCAACTTAGCCAAAGGGTTAGATATGAGCTGAATTCCAATACAACTGGAGAAAATCAAGTTGGGGAACGATGGCTTATTATAAACTCTAAATTGACTGACAACCAGCTTCAAAAAGGCAAAGGCAAAAAGTACTAATTGTAGTAATAGTAATAATAGCAACTTCATTTCCTGATTCTGTTCAAGGTTGGACTCTCTTCAGGCAAACTTTTAACATTCACACCAAGCTGACAACTTTGGGACAGCCTCTCCTGATGCCAGGATCCATTCTACTCTATGGATTTCCAGTTCCATTTCTATTGTTGCCAGTACTTCTTGAGTAACTTATTGGCATGAAATCTTTGCTTATAGAAACTCAAGCACTACATCCAGTTTACATAGATTATGTACTGATCCACAAAGTGGATCTACAAGTTGAATGGATCCACATATACATGTTGGATGAATCCCCAAAATGGATTTTGTGTAAAATTTAAATTACTTGCTTTCATAGGCTGAGACATATTTAGCATTGATGGCTCTTTGCCCCCTCTTTACATTATAGGCTGAAATAACCCATTAGGAACAAGTGTGTGCATGTGCGTGTGTGCATGCACGTGCCTTTGAGTCATGATTAATTCCTGGCAAAGTCTGGAAGATCTCTGCAGTTTTATTGACAACAAGATTTCAGAAGTGTTTTGCCATTGCCTGCTTCCTATGGCTCAGAAAGAGTGACTGGCTCAAGGTCATTTGGCTGGCTAAGGGGAGACTAGAACTAATCATATCTCAGTTTTCAACTTGATGCCAAGCTACACAAAAGGGAGCAATTAACTGTCAAAGTGCCTTTATCTCTGGATAAAGTGCCTTTATCTCTAGATTTGAAGAGTAAAAGAAATATAGGGAGGAGGAAGAGAGTTTAAGAAATCAGTTTTATTCCAGCTAAAGGAGAAAGCATCCAGTACCAAGAACTGGAATTGTTCTACAAGGTTTTCAAATCCAGATTTAGCATACCAAAAAGTTCAAAGGGAAAATTTCCAAATAAAAGACATTGATCTACAAAAGAGAGGGCTGCTTATGGTTTTATGTCATTTCGAGTTCTGTTTTCCCCAAATCTAACCTTTCTTCCAATTTAGAAGACCCAACCTTTTTTTCAAACTTGTCTTCCTGAGTGGCTACAAAATCTGCATTCAGAAAATCCAGGCAACTGCTAGATGAGAATAAAGAGTCATAGAAAATGTTACTTGTTTCTCCCATCTAAGAAGATCTTAGGTAGATCTATAAGTCAACTCTTGTAGATCTACCTGTATCTGATTTGCACTGAGTGAGCCAAGCATCATTTTAATGCAATGAAATGAACCTAGAAAATTAGAGCTATCAAAATTCTTTAAAAAAATTCTGATATTACTAACAGCAAATTTGGCCATAATTAACCAAATTTTTAAAGTGTTGTATGTTGACATTTGTTGAAAAAAAGCAAACTATAAACAGACAACTTAAAAGAAAAAAACAATTATTGTTTCTGCAATGATTTTTATAAGGAAAATATCAATTAAACTTCAGGATTGATTTATTGGCTATCAAATAAACAGTTGTCAACAATAATGGAAATAAATAATTTTTATAAATGTATTGAAGTCGCCAAATTCAGGATGTAGGCTTTCATTGCCCCCAAAAGCTGAAAGTAATCCAATCATATATTAAAAATGAGACAATCCTTGATTTGGCATTCAGAATTGATCGCACTCTTACAAAAATGTTCCAAAATATTTTCTAAATTCAAGCCCTTTTAGCAATTCAGAGGTACTGCTGTTCTACATTCCTCAAGAAGAGAATTTATTATTATTTCTAACCAATGTATATGTCACCCAATCCCAAATGACTTTAAAGTATATAATTTATCCCAATAACAAAATCCTGCTCTATAAACAAAATATTATAGTCCTGTGTAAAGTGATATGCTTTGAGCCTCTTCCTAGACTGCCAAAATGAGAGGGCTGGTTTTAGTTCTGAGAGCAAACAGTTCAAAAATCTAGCGCCCACCATTGAAAAAGGATTAATGTTAGGTATATCCATGCCAAGAGCTACAAAAGGTGCTTCATTAAGGCAAAGTTACATGACTGCTTTCAGGGAAAAATAACATTTACTCATGGTTTTATCTTCATGCTTTTTCAATCACAGACGAAAAAGGTAAGGAAAAACTCCCTCAAGCCCAAACTGTTAAGAATTAACAGGAAAAGAAAGAGAGAACAAGTAGTGGTAGAAATTCACATCAGCTGATTGTGAAGGCAAAAGTGAAGCTGAGCACTTCTGTCTCTTATTCTAGCAGCTAGACTTCCAGATCATTTTAACCATTTTAAAAAGTCCTTATGGAGGTAAAATATATAATGATGGCAGGATAAACACAAAATGAAAGGTAAACATTGCAAAATGGTTTCATTACATCAATCTTGTCAAAGGCTTTTTATCTGCCAGAGTTTAGTGCACTTTGCTGATTGTGAAGGACTGACACTTAAACCCATGGTATAAAAAATAAAAATTCATTATAAATACACATTCTTAAAATGGAGGGAGAAAAAGGAGTGGCAGGGATTAACGTGCAATACCTGGTAGTAACCTTACCTAGTTTCTCCAGAGCTTATAAACAAGCAAATGAAGTAAAGTTTGAAAATGTCCCAGATTTCTGCAATGAAATCATTGTAGGACAGTGTGCTGGTTAGACAGTATATAGTTAGTTTGGGAATGGGAGCTCTCCCCTTAAGGGAATGAATGCCTCATGGGAAATGTAGTTAATGCCTCATGGGAGATGTAGTTCATGTCATGTGGTCACATCTGTAAACTTGATTGGTTACTGAATTGACCTCTAGATGGGTTGGGGGGAGCTTTGATCATTCTTGCTTGGACCCAGCATCATGCTGGAGTCTTCCCTTGCTGTATCTTTATGGGATGAAGATAACTATCTTTTCACACTATGAAGACAACAATGCAAAGATTGGACATTAGATGAATCTCAGCATAACCGTGAGTTATACCTTGAGGATAACTGATATAATCCAATAAAGAAACTTTGTATGGAAGCCTTTGTGGTGTTTAGCTACTTATCCCAGGTATTCTGGGAAGATAAATATTGCCTGGGACAAGATAGACAGAGTCAAATAAAGGGAGCCAAATCGTACAGGATGGTCTATCACAAGACCAAGGAAAGTGACAGGAGGAAGCAGCTGGACAAATTCTAAAGAAACTGCACTATTAACTCTTTTTTAAAAAAATCTGGATCTGGCCTATCATAGTTCTCATTTCTGCAAACCTCAAGATATCGAGAACCTCCCAGAAATACTATAAATGAGTCAGCACTCACTTCACAGTTGACACAAAAAAGATGGTAAAAAGAGTTACCCAATCAAT
Organism: Laticauda laticaudata; assembly: GCA_004320025.1. NCBI lineage: Eukaryota > Metazoa > Chordata > Lepidosauria > Squamata > Elapidae > Laticauda > Laticauda laticaudata. Next base: position 4,299 of record BHFT01077012.1, on the reverse strand, counting down.
AATTTTCTGCCACGTGGATTCAGAAGGAACAGAAATCCCCTCATCCCCACTCCACAATAAGAGAAATTAAATTGCCAGCCAATTCTCATCAAAAAATTAAATTCATGTTATCTACATTTCTTTGCATATTTGCTTTAAAAAAAATGACCAATTGTTTTTGGGGTAACTGGCTGTAATGACATCATTTTTCTGTTGTCCTTGAAAACCTCTTGCAAGGTAGCATGACAACATATATGCAATCAGGTCCTTTCCCCAAAAGCTATAATCAAAGTTGCATGGTGCTGAAAAGGCTGGAAAGGAGATAGATTCTAAACAACACCTATCAAAGAGTACCAAGGACAGAATATGGGAACTCTAGAAGTTACTTTGAATAAAGAGGCATGATGAGCCAGGAGATCACAGCAATAGGAGGAAATAAAACCTCCACACAAACTTTATAGAGATACTGTTTTACAAAGAAAAAACATCCTTCAAACAGAGGAATACAAATCCAAAAATAAGTCAACTCAGCTCCCCTCATCCTCTGTGTAACTTCACATAGGTCTGGATTTGCTTCTGAACTATTGCAAAACTCTTCATGGCTGCTTATGTAGAAGTACCCTTAGTAAATAGTATTGATTTAGGAGCTGGAAATAGAAACTGCCATTAATTAAGCAGACTAATTAAGAGATTCATTCTTAGGTATTTATCTGACTTGCAACAACTGACTTCCTGATTGCAATGTCAAGCCTGACTTTTTTGGGATTCTTCCTCATATCTTTGTCTGTGGTTGAACAGCACACATGTAAGTACCCACAAAAACTTAAACACACACACACACACACACTATCACACACCACATATTCATATACATATAATATACATATAAGTTACATATACATATACATATACATTACAATATCATATATAACATAATATTTTAATATATAATAATGATATATACTAATATATTAATATGCGATATGTATTTTTTAAGTTTTTGCAGGGTATCTCTAAATGTGTGCTGTTCATCTTCCTTCGGCGTATTATCCACACGTCATGTGAGTGCTTTTTAAAGTTGTAGCAACGTTTCAGCAGAATCCGTCATCTGCCATCATCAGGATGTTCATTGAGTATTAGTTTATGTTGAAGCCTGATGATTGGCAGATGAAGATTCTGCTGAAACGTTGCTACAACTTTTAAAAGCACTATAATGACGTGGGATAATACCTGAAGGAAGCTTGAACAAGCACACAGTAAATGTACCGAGAAACTCTATAGCAAAAACTTAAAACACATATACTAATATATATATACATATATACTCAATATAATGACTCCAAGACTCCATCATACAAACCTATAAACACAGACCCAACCACATATCTCGGAAAAATTAACCAAGAAGAAAATTATAAACCAGCCACAATAAGCAAAGAAATCCAACAAACAATTCAATACCAAGAGAAAAAATCTTCCAGATGCCGCTAAACTATATATATGGCCTCCCAAAAAAAAAGAAGGCATATCCTCTACAGACCCATAGTCAGCTCCAAAGGAGCACCACTACAAAACCTAGCTAAACACTTAGCAAAACAACTACAGCGCCCCATTGCTGAAAACCGCAGCTTCATAGTAGAAAACTCATACCACCTCTAAGAAATGATCAAAGATCTACACGTGGAAAAGAAAGATCTGCTTGGTTACCAGCTTTCTGACGTGGTTTACTATTCATCAAGTTCCCGATAAAAGAAAACTCTCGAAATCTATCAAAAATAAATACCAAAACAGCTAAAACACCATCATGGAAATAACAGAACACTGCCGAACCAACACATATTTCATATACAAAGGACATAGAATACAAGCAAATTGAAGGAACCCGTCATTGCAAAACCTGTTCATGGAGAATTCAAATCCAGAGCCCTGGCTAATGCCACCCACAAACTCAAACTATGGCTAAGATACATCGATGACAACATTTTTGTGATTTGGCCCCATGGAAAAGAAAACACTAAACGATTTCCTAACACACCTAAACAGCACACACCCCAAAATCAAGTTCACCATGGAAACGAGAAAATAAAAAAACAACTACCATTCCTAGATGTACTAATCTACGAAAAGAACAGATGGCACAGGAAACACCAATATACCAGAGAAAAAACACACCCAACGTGACCTCAACAGCCCAATCCCACCACCATCCAGCACAGATAAATTCCGTGGGCCAAAAAATCTAATCGCCAGAACCAAACGCCTGGCAGACAAGGACACATATAAAGAACTGAACTATGCACCCTGGACTATAAGTATTGACAAGCAATGGCTTCCACAAAAACATAAAATCACCAGCTTGATTCACAAAACACACAAAGACATAATAGATGACCTAGAAGATCTAAACATGACCTATGGAACAGCTGTCCTGCGCACTACATAAGCAGGGTCTACTAGCAGACAATAATCAAGATACATTACTCACTGATTAATTCTAAATCAAAAGTAAGATGACTACACAGTGCATCAATCAAGACTAGCCTTCAAACAGAGTAAATAGCAGGCCATTATATCCTTAAGAAACGCCCTAAAGACTCAATAATTGCTATCTAGTAATATGCTAAGTCATATACATAATTTGTCCCTGTGTCTCATTATGCCTGGTCCACATTATTCATTGGACAGATAGGTCAATAGAAGAAAAGTACCCTCGCTTGAATGACACAAAAATCAGTAAATAAAGCTGGAACAAACACCTCAACCCAACTAGTCTAAGCGAATGAAAACCACAGGTACTATAACATGTTCAAACTTCACCATGTCACAACACACCCTATGCCAACTATAGAACAACTCCAGCCACAGATCATGACAGAGAGCCATAGATGTGATTGAAAATATAGACCTGATAAAGCATGTAATAGAAGAGATGATTCACCAGACTTGTTCAATTCATTTCAGGAGCCTTTGCACTTACTCAAATATGAAAGTATACTCTCCACACCAATCAAACCAGGCAAACACACTGGCAGCTAAACAGACTCCCCTGATCACCATCCAGCTCAACATCAATCCAAGAACCAGGCATCCTCCTAGGATATCGAACACCTATGCTTCCATTAATAATAAGATACACAGCCATCCTTTTTACACGAAGCCAAAGCTGCACTGTAAAGCTCCATAATACAGGAAAACAGTGTTGCCAGCTCAATCAAGAGCAAAACAGACAGAGAACACAGAAAACCAATAGAAAACTCCAACCCAATCAAAAAAAAAATCTGCCAAAAAACAAGTCCAATAAACACCAGACCAAACTTCGCATCCAATTCAGGATGAAGAAAAAATGCTCCTGGGACTAGCAATTCGGCTAGCCTCAAATTATAAACCACGTGCTGTGAGAGCTGACCCCACATAACAAACTCAAGTACAGAATACCTGATGATGGCAGATGAGATTCTCTAAACGTTGCTAACTGTGTGAAAGATCACTACAATGAGTAGGATAATATCCTCGAATGGAAGCTAAAACTAGTCACACATGTAATAGTACCATCGCGAAAACTTTTAAAAAAACAAATATATATTAATATCCCACTTCATTGTAGTTGTGCTTTTAAAGTGTAATTCATCTAGTCGAACGTTTCAGCAAAATCCATCTGCCAACAATCAGGCTCTTTTATTGAGTTATCTGTGAAGTCAGGCCTATCAACAGCCATATTCATGTTGTTAACATTCATATGAGGCAATGCCTACTGCTCAACCAGAATGGTTCTTTTCATCCATGATTGGTTGCCGCGAATCTTGGTCTGTATTTATTAGCGATCTTGGAGTTGCTGTGATTCCTGCTTAGATTGGTGTGTCTCTATTGTCTTCTGTCTGGTTTTGTGTAGCTTAATGATGGATCTGGAAGCAGCATCTGTGTTTTCTCATGTATTGAGAGGCTTTTATAGTGCAGCTTGGCTTCCCGAGGAATAAAAGGACGGCTATCATTTGTTAGGAAGCTAGATATCATCTGGGTGCCATTGCTGGCGCTGTGTTGAGCGGCAGCAACAGGAGGGATCTGTTGTTGCTCCCAGGTGTTAGTCTGGGTCTTGTGGTGTGACGATTTCTTTTGCGTTTGCTGAGCCTGGATCTTTGTGGTGTTAGCCTGGCACTTGTTGGTGTGGAGATTTTTTTCTGTTTTTGCTTGTACGTAAGCCACAAGAATTAAGCATCCGTGCGCCAAAACACTCTAATACATAAGACTTGAATCAAACGCCTGGCAGGTACACATAGACTGAACTATGCAACGACTGGGACTAAAAGTACTCTGAACATCGTG
>BHFT01077009.1:0-54498 GCA_004320025.1 Laticauda laticaudata | reverse complement strand
ACCCCCGAAAATTTGCTCGTCCGCTGTGTCCTTTTTGCATACGTTTTGCATCCATTGGCCAGTGTGACCTAGCCTTAGACACAAAGCCTACTGAATGATCACTTCCTCCCAATGCTAGGAATCAGGCAATGGCAAACCACTTCTGAAAAATCTTACCAAAAAAAATACAGGAATGTATCCTGGCAGTGACCAGTAATCAATCCTGAGTCAAAACACATTCCCCAAAAATGGATAGTACAAACATACACCTTTGTCTGTCTATCAAATTTATACACCACTTATGTCATTTTAAGTGACTTATACATTTTTTATTTATTCCAGTTACAACTGTAAGAGAAACATTTGGGCACAAAAGGGGTAGTTCATTTTTATTTCATGCACAGTTCAGATTAACACAATTTTGGAGAATGATACAAATATTCTGCTTACAATGCAAAGTACCTTGAGGTTACATGTTCCATCATAGGGACAAGCAAAGGTTCTGCTGTGAGGAAATGGTGTTAGTTCCTGCCTCTTTTTGTTCCATGGCCACCAAATTGGAATTTAAAAAAAACCACTTCTGCCAACCAACCTGCTGAAACATTGCCTGCTAATTAAAAAAGGAAAACATTTTTACATCCCCTTAGGAAAGGAAAGAAGTGAATTACAGCCACATTGATCACACTGAGCCTAGCAAGAAGCAAGCACACAAATCCAGCCTCAAGTCAGCAAGAAGCCATAGCAATAGTTAATTGGATTCACTTCGATATATCCATAATGAATACATGTAACAAAGGAAAAATACATTCCTTTTTGGTTATGAGTTAATTCGCATGAATTTTATATTATGAACCAAGGCCTGCAAGTTCTTCAAAACCAACCTGAGCACAATTTGACAATGTACTAACTATAATGGAAAATTCTGCAGCAGTGCACATATTTTTGCATTTCAGGATATTAACCTGCCAAAATTCAGTGCCGCAAAAGCAAGTTCACAGTTTAATTTTAATTCTGTGGAGATAGCATCTTAAAACTCAGTAAACAATATTATCGATATTTCTGACAGATGCTTTGCACAATTTTGCATCTGTTTATTTTCAATGTCTGCCAAGGAAAAAAAGCATTACCTTATTCATGTCTAATTTCTAACAGAAAATATTTAATAATAGCAGTAAAATTACTTTAAAGACAGGTAGATGTATTTTTCTTACATCCAAAGTAGTTCTAGATCTCTTAAATTGTACTTCACTGGTTCTCCCTAAGCTCACCCCCTTTCCTAAAGTAGTTTCTGCCAATAGCAGCAGAGGTGAAGTGGAAGTAGTTCTTTTAATAATTTTAATGATTAATTCAGGGCAATTTAAAACAGAAAAACATGAATCACCATTTGAAACACAAACTATTCATAACATGGGAAACAACCCAATCGGTCCTTGTTTTCTCCAGAGTTCAGTACAAAGCATATCCCAATTAATAAATGCTCATTATGACAGGAAGTGATTTTTAATCTGTAAATTAACATTGTTTTAATCAGTGGTGGGATTCAATTATTTTTACTACCAGTTCTGTGGGTGTGGCTTGGTGGGCAAGGCAGGGGGGAAGGATACTGTAAAATCTCCAGTCAGAGATGGTATTTGCTGGTTCTCTGAACGACTCAAAATTTCTGCTACTGTTTTCCAGAACTGGACAGAACCTGCTGAATACCACCACCTCTGGTTTTAATCCTGATACTGAGTTTTTAACAAACACATCTGAAAGCTGTTTGGACTTCTGTATAAAGGTTTTTAAGTTTTATTTTATGAATAAGCTACAGAAGCATGAAAGGTTACTTCTTCTTGTCAAATACTACAGTGATTGGGGAAAGGCTTCCCACAACGACAATCATGTTGCAGGGATAAGCTTTCATTATAACAAGTCTTTCCCAAGTTGGTGTGCTCCCTTATTTAAGGGAGTGATCCATCACTATATGGATAACACTAAATGGAAATGCTATTCCATTAAACATAACTAGTTTTCTAAAGAAAGATATGTTCAATGCCCTTAGATATCTGTATGTATAGATTTAGTTTAAGACGAAATAGATTTTTAGCCATTTTTATCCATCCCATTCCGAAAAGTGTTAAAGATACGCCATAGTGCTAAAACCAAATAATATGTATGGATGTTCTTGTAAAAAGAAACACAAGGCAATGCATCCATAATAGATGGACAGAACTATGCTGAAAAAATTAAATTGTATACAGTGATAACCTACTGGCCAGGAAGTCATGAAGAATAATATTGTTGCTACTTCCAATATAATAAGTATTGCCCTCTAAAGAATAAAACAGATGCCTTTCCTATATGGGATCTTCCTTTATTAACAGGACACTCCAATGATTGAGGATAAAAGAATTCTATGTTCTTAATGAAACAAAATAATATGTTACCAAATCCTTTCAGTCTTTGTTCTCTCACTTAAGAGACTATTTTATTTTAAAACATAGTAATTATACATTTACAAGATTCAGGACTCGTTTTATATTTTGTTAATCAATATGAACACCCACATTTTCTACTTTCTTATGTCAGAACATTGTTAGGAAAGTTAACAGTCTCCAAACAGGCAGAATGTTCCTTATCTTTACATGTATTTGATAAAAAATGTAAAGTAGCATTTGTGAGCACAACACATAATTACTGCATTATATCAGTTCCAGTTGAATTACCAAAGTTGATTGGAAGATGGACAGCTATACAAATGTTTTAAATAAATAACATGAAATAAAATTATAATTCAAAAGCCACATAGTTTCCTCACCAATTGTTGAATACTGCTTTTATTAATAAAATATACATATCTCTTTAATTAGATGTTTTGTCCTTACATTAATTTCTGGAAAATAATAGCTATGGCAAACTCCCACTTGGCTGAAGCTTATTATTTGTATAGCAAGCCCCATTTGCTAAAGATATTCCATTAAGCAATTGTTCGCACGTAACACTTGGTGCAGTTTACATTCTCATGCTTTAGCAGTTAAGAATTAGAATATAGCTTGTTTAATGTCAACACAATTATTTCTTTAATTCTACAAAATAGGAATCTGGTTCAGTTATAGATCAGCTGGAAAATAAATTCCAGGTATTGAGTGTCTCTGACTGACTAGACTGACTGACTAGTCTATGCATAAATCACCTGTCCATAATAGCAGGATGAATTTTTGAGTATCATATAAATGTTTAAAAACTAGAGACAGTATGCTATCACTAGGCAACAATGGTATTTCATTTTTTATAATTGGATAGATTAAGGCTAGTAGTTTATAAACTGTCATTACAGGCCAATGACATGGATACAAGTAGTGTTCCATATAAAGGACTATATGAAAGTTATGGGGACTGTAAATAATGTTTATAGTGTAACAAAAACCTGATGGAAAATAACTCATAGTGTATATTCTATGTCTAGTGTATTTTACACAGTTGATACTAGATTAATGCAATATCATAAGCATTCTTAGAAAACAAAAATAGTTATAAAGAGCTTATCTTCCTGTTTATTTAGTCTGGAGAAGTAGATGCAGAAAATATGAAATTGTAAGGTGTACAATAAATCTGTTTGAAGTACACAATGGATCTATTTGAGCTTACTGGCCTTATCTGGTGAATGGCAACAAGGATTCCTTCAATGGCATGTATAAACATTTCTGTTTTCAAGTAGGTTTTCACTATTCTGTTCTTAGTCACCTGTAACAATTTTATAACATTGCTAAATTCAGTGTATATAGTGTCAAGTGAGTGTTTCTATTTATTAACATTGTATTCATTATATTCAGTGGATACCTCCCCAAGAGCTCTGCTTTTTCAGATTTATTCATTCTGGTTGTATAAGAATAATCCACTTACCTAAACAACTTCTATTCGTATTGGTGCATTAAGAAAGAAGCATGCAACTAGAATGTTATTTATCCTTCCCCAACCTAATCAAATACAATATAAGAGTGCTTCAGCAGAATTCTCAACAAATATGGCTATTGGGCATTTTACTGGAAATTCTTGGACTAACTCTATCTGATCTGGAGAGGATTAAGTTGGGAAAGAATGAATGGATATCCAATTTGTCTTGAGGCACTTTGAAGACAATCTCCAAAAGCTTTAAAGTGATTGAATATGGAGCTTATAAATAAAACATTTTCTTCAGGAATCACTCAAATTATATACTTACATTTTTGTTATTATGTCCCATCGAGTTGCAGCCAATTCCTCAAAGAGTACTGTTGCTTTATTCTTCACAATACTATAGCCAGTAGAGTTGCTGCAACCTTGTCTATGGCTTAAGATCAGCCAATATATTTCATTTTGGTCTACACCAATACTGACTTTCTGCTGCCTGCAATCTGAGAGATGGTATTAAACTTTGAGGTAGTCCATATTCATTTTGTCCCAGTATCATCTTTGGACTTTTGTGGGATGTTTTTAAAATGGCATTCTTTACAACTTTGAAATAAGTATTGCAAGGTAACACACAAATTACATCATAAAACAACTTATACACCAGAAATTACCCTCTTTTTATATATTAGGGAGTAATTTTAAGTTGAATATGATTTCTGGTGATGGGCGGGAGGGAGGGAGGGACAGAGGGAGGGAGGAAGGGAGGAAGGAAGGAAGATCCTGCCAGCTTCTCACAAGGAAACTCAAAGGTGTAGTTGGCAGTAAGTCAGAAATTACTCCTATTCCCATTGGTTTTTGCCCACCTGTGATCATTTGATTTCCTTGCTTAGATAAAGAAAATATCTGAAATGATAAGCCAATGGGATACAGGGTATATATAAAAATGCTATAAAAATACTAGCTAGTTTGAAGCCAAACTGCTTTTCAAGTTTGGCTTGAAACTAATCAAGATCAGTCTACCTGCTACATAACTGGACTTTTTTAATATTGATAAATATACCTTTTTAATATCTATCTGGATTAATAAATAATTCAATTCTTTAACAGTAGAGCATACAATTCATGTATATGGTTGCTTCTCACACTGTATATATTTCAGTGAAACAGAATATGACACAAATTTTAATGTCCTGTTTTGAAGCAGAAAAGATGGTCTAGACTTCTAGATCACTGTAAAACACTTATAGTAACAGTTTTTGGAATGATTTTCCCAGATTTAAATATTATTGGAAGTATGTGGAGAGATTTCAGATCTGCAATGAGATCTAAGAGTATTTCTATTGGAAGAATGGAGGGAGGAAGAGCATTGAGAGCAAAAATACAAAGATTGTTAGCCAACAACCACAAATATTTAGAAGCTGCAATTTCTACTAAAAGTTGCAAAGTACTAATTAGAAAGATATGTAGGTTTGTGCACTGACAGTATTCATTGTTTTGTTATTTTGCATCTGTAAACAACTGCAGATAAATAGTATGTGCATGTTCAAATTTGCACACATTTCATGTTTTACCAGGAATCATTGATTGATACAGTTTGATAAGGCATTCCTAAGCTTTTGCATCCAATGATACATTCGGTTAATGTATCTAAAGAGGATGCCACTGTTATCCATAATATCAGTAATAAGAAACTTTTGAATCACTTGATCATAGGATCCTAAATTCCCAAATTTTGTTTGATAAATGAAATAATCCTCCTCATTGCCTGGGAACTGGACCATCTTTGGGAATAGTGATATGGCATGGCAAATAACTAATAGAAACATAATATAGTAGAAATAACCCAATCGGAGCAAGCAAATTAGCATTCAGTTTAGTATTCTGATCCTGGCAAACCACAATATTCGTACTGTTATTCTTTTATGGAACTTTTCTGTTTAAAACAGAGTTTCAAATCACTAGAGTTGTTTGATGTTGCAGCAATAGAAGGCATCTAAATATTTTCATTTGCTTACTTGAAACTACCCTTCCTAAATAGCACAATTTAAAAACAAACAAAGGAGAAATGGTAGAATTTGGTTCATTTGTGTTTTTACAATAGGTGTGATTTTAAACTTTTACTGTACAGAGGAAAAGTAGATTTGTGTAATTTTCTCTTAATCTTTGTGGAAGAAGTCACAACAGCCTCAATTGCCTCCTACACAGATTTAACTGTTTAAATATGATTTTTAAAAACAAAACACCTTTCATTGTGCTTGTATCTTCTTGGCTTGATTTTTGATATCAGTGAAAAGTTGGATTGTCATACCAATTTCTAATTTAATTTTCCTTTGTAATCAACAGAAATAATATTTAAAACTACCCTACTGCTGTCTTTCTTCAGCATCTTTAAGAATGCATTTGATTGCAAAGTTTTATAACTGAAAGTACTCTTGCACAAACAAAAGTTTTTGAATTGGAGGCTAATTTTATGCTCTTGGAAATGGAAGGTAGTTGGCAAAACTTCTCCTTGTGGAGTAAAAATTGTGTTTTTTTCATCTGGTACTCTGTGCATAATAAGAAGCAAGTACTGTCAAGTGGGTGACAGCTGTGCCACTGATTTCCTCTTACAAGGAGAATGAGGAATTGAATTTAAGTCTGCTATTTAAAACACAATTAAATTGCCAACTCAGGGGACTGTACAACCACAAAGAAAACAGAATGTGATGCACCTTTCTGCTTTTCTCCTATTAATATTACTATATCTCATGTGTTTTGTACTCAGCTAAGCTTAAAAAAGGACTTTAATTAGCAAGCATTAAAGTATTTTTGTTTGTAATGGCACTATTATAAAATAAACATGGAGCCTTGTCGCACTTTGTAATAAACTCGATCCAAGCTCTATTGATTTTTATGAGGATTGTTTCAAGGAAAATAGTCTGTTGGGATGTAGTTCTTAAAGCTCTGGTAACTTTAAGAGAACCATGACTGAAGGAACTTCCTGTGCTAAAGTTCAACATTATGATTAATTTTAATTAAAAATAGGATAAAGATAGATGAGCTAGATAAAGCCCCTGTCACACTGCACCAACGGATGGAAAGAGGATGTACAACGGAGAAAAACACTTGCCATCGGTTGATTAACGCAATGCTTCTGTTCTGTACTCACTGCCTCCGTTTTGCTTCCTCTCTATCCGTCCAGCATCTGTCTATTGACATTTTCATGCCGCTCAGAAGGTTTTGAGTTGCTCAAAATTTTTGAGCGGAAAATGTATCCAATGCGTCCGTTCTGCATCCGCTAGGCATACGGGGGCCATCCGTTTTGCATCCATTATGCATCCGCTATATCTGCTAGGCATCCGCTGTGCATCCGCGCACACTCGCATCCATTCCAGCGTTAAACGGACGAAGGGAGGAAGCGGAACGGATGCGCAGCATTAGTAGCACAGATGGAGAAAGGATGAAAGCAGATGCAGCACGCAAAGAAAGCATTTAAAATGGAAAAAACGTTCACAGAGGGGACCTATCTGCGATATTAAGGATGTCTAAGAGGATGCCTAGAGGATGCAAAGGGACACATAGTGGAAAACCTATATTGCTATAAAAAGGGGGAGCAACTCACTGGATCTCACTTTCAGCCCAGCAGCCCAGCTGTGCTATCTCTGCAGCTTCATCTGCCTCTTGCTCTTCCACAGCATCCAGTCATGTCCACTTGGATTCGTCACAAACTCCTTTTGGTAGCCATGTTCTGCAACAGTGCAAAGCCATCTACAGGCTCTGTGAACTCTGCTACGGGAAGAAAAGGAGGCAGCCAAGAAGCGTCTGGGTCTGAAGATGGATTGGGAGAAGAGCAGAGTATGGACTGTACAACAAGCTGATAATGGAGCTCAGGAACGAAGACACTCGTGCATTCTAGAACTTCATGAGGATGCCTCCAGCCATGTTTGACGAAGTTGTGGACGGCTGACACCAGGTTGCCCAAGCAGAGCACCAAATTCCATCCAGCCTGGACCCTGGCTCAAGGGGCACTGACTCTGCGCCACTGGCCCAGGGACCACCTACAGGAGCATGCAGTACGGCTGGAGGGTGCCACACAACACCATCAGCATTGTGGTCAAAGAAGTGGTGCAGGCCATCATCAAAGAATACTGGAGGAGCTCCTCCAGTGCCCCTCCACTGAAGAAGGCTGGCAGAAAGTTGCAGAGCAGTGGTATCAGAAGTGAAACTTCCCCCACACCGTTGGAGCCATAGATGGGAAGCACGTGGCCTGCAAAGCTCCAGCCAAGTGGGTCCACTTATTTCAACTACAAGGGCTTCTTCAGCATCATCCTCTTCGCCATGGTCGATGCTGACTACAAGTTCATGTACATCGATGCTTCAGGCAACGGGTCATCTTCAGATGCCCAGGTATACAACGCCAGTCAGCTCAAGGAGGGGCTGGAATGCAACCTCATCATGGGCTTCCCAGATCCAGACCCCCTACCCAACGACACGCAAGATGTGCCCTACTTCATCGTGGGGGTGACGCCTTCTCCCTCAGAACCTACCTCATGAAGCCCTACACTTCCAGACTCCTCACCCGTGAAGAGAGGATTTCAACTACAGGCTGTCCAGGGCAAGGTGGGTGGTGGAGAACGCCTTTGGCGTCCTGGCCAACAGGTTCCAAGTATTTCTCACCACATGCAGCATCGCCCAGAGACCATGAGGAGGATCGTGGAAGCTTGCTGCATCCTGCACAATCTCATGCGCACCGTGCTACCGTGTTGCAGAAGGCTTGTGGACCATCAACAAGGCAATGGGGACATGGAGCCTGGTGAATGGAGGCAAGGGCGAAACCTGATAGACACTGAGGATGTGCAAGGCCCCAACAGACGCTCACGTGAAGGGAAGAAACAGCGCAACCTCCTGAAACACTGGTGCAACTCCCCAGCTGGAGCAGTGGAGTGGCAAGACAGGATGATAGATGATTAATGGATGCTTCCTTCAGCTGTCTCATCACATGGATGAGATTGGGCCATGTATGTTGGGTGGGCCTACAATGAACAGGGCATTTAATAAGAGTTGTGTTTATGTTGACATGTGTGGATCAATGCTTACATTGTTATTGATAATGAAGGGCCATAGGTGTGGCACCTGGGAGGGTGGACAATACAGTCCACTATGCTTGCACTGGAGGTTTATCTATCCCCACAGCTATCTCAATCCATCCACAGCTATCTTAATCCATCCAAAGGTATCCTGCCCATCCACTTGCTATCCTTACCCATCCCAAAGGTATCCCTGCCCACCTGCTGCTAGCCTTACCCATCCCAAAGGTATCCCTGCCCATCCACTGCTATCCTTACCCATCCCAAAGGTATCCCTGCCCCCACTGCTATCCTTCCCATCCCACAAGCATGCAAAGGCTTAAACCATTTCTAAAAGTTTCCACAAGACTTTATTAAAAAATTAAATGAGCAAGTGTGTGAAGCAAAGATAAACTTTATTAATAACAAGTTGTAAAAGAAAAATGACCCAAGTCAGTGTCCAAATAAAGTCTCCAGGTAGCCACCCAGTCTCTGGCACTCTTCTTGGTCACTCGGAGGTGTGCCCGTCTCAGGGGTGAAGGTTCCAGGTGCTGTGGAGGTGGCTGCTGCTGGAGTGTTGTCTGAAGCCTCACTGGGGTGCCTGGCCCCAAGAGGACAACAGGTGATGGTGTGTTGAGGAAGCTCTCGGACAGCTGGTTCAGCCCCATGATGTTGAGAGCTCCTTCCTCCATGCCATGGGTGTCAGCCCAGTACCGAGGACAGATGTACTGAGGCAGGCTTGGCTGTGGGGTGGAGGAAGGAGCAGTGTAGTGGGGCGTCTGGTCTGCAGCTGGATGAGGACTGGCGTGGGTGGCATCTGTGGCGTGGGTGGCATCGGTGGCATCAGTGGCATCAGTGTTGTGGGTGGCATCGGTGGCATCAGTGGAACGGTGGCAACGGTGTCGTCCGATGACTCTGTGCCTGGACTGGAAGGGCTGTGCCTGTGCTGCGGGACCTCCTGGTAGCCATAGCCTGGTTGGTGAGGGCCCTGTGAAAGCCTTGATGGGAGGGACATCACTGGTGTGGAGGAGCAGACCTGGACTGGGTGGGGCAGGTTCCTCTGGGTCTGGAGGGTTGTGAAGCAGATCGGTGATCCGGTCCTTCACCCCTGGTACTGGGATTCCGCCATGTCTTGAGGGTCTGGTTGACATAGGTGAGGAAGGGCTTGCGATTGGGGAATGAGGAGTCGGTGTGGACAGCTGAGAGAGGAGATCTATGCTGCTCCGGATGGTGTCCCTGATCTCCAGCAGGACAGTGTGGCTCTGCCCCTCCTGTCTGGCTCTCTGCCTTTCTGTGGAGGTGGAGCTGTGGGTGGATGCGGGTAGGGCTGTGGTGGACGTGCCGTCTCCTTCTCCACCGTACCAGGGAGTCCTCCACATGCTTCACCACGGTAAAAACAGCTGTCCGCGGGTTCTCTGCCATGGAACGCTCCACAGAAACCTGCCTGGAGACAGAGCATGACTCTCGACGGAAGAGGACTGGCTCTCAGCAGGCTGCTGGAGAGAAGAGGGTCGTGAGAGGGCTGCTGCTGCTCCTCGGTGGTGGATTCTACCCTCCAGGAAGCTGCACCTGGCCATGACGTAGGTCTCTCTGTCCGTCAGCTTAACCGTGGCCTGGCCAGATTTCTTGAGGTGCAGCTTCCCGTACCAGGTGTGTATGTGCTTCCACCAGCCATAGAGCACATCCGATGTGTAGCCCAGACTCTCCGCCTTCTCTCTCCAGGCAGCCTGCTTCCGCTTGGTGTCCCTGTAGAGCCGGTGTCTTCCGCACAGATAGTCATTCTCTCTCAGCACTCCAGCACCTCTTCCTCGTGTTCCTCCTCAATGGAGTATTGCCTCCTCTCCGTTCTTGCATATGCCTCTTCCTCCCTTTGGCAGGACCAGATGGACCCTCATCAGAGGGCTTCAGGTTGTTGGGGCTGCTCCTCCACATCACCAGCAGCAGCAGGCAGCAGCAGGATCATCAGCAGCAGCAGCAGCAGCATCACCAGCAGGATCATAATCATCATCATTCATCAGCAGCAGCAGCAGACCAGGATCAGCAGCAGCAGAGTAAGCACCAGGAGCTCCAGCAGGACCAGGAGCACGAGCAGGACCAGGAGCAGAGCAGGACGCAGGACAGAGCAGGACCAGCAGGAGAGACAAAGACCAGGAGCACGAGCAGGCGAGCAAGTCCAGGAGCATGAGCAGGACCAGCAGGACCAGCAGGACGAGGAGCAGCTTCAGCAGAATAAGCCCCAGCAGAAGCACCACCGCCAGGAGCAGCCTCGCAGAGTAAGCACGAGCAGAAGCACCACAACCAGAAGCAGCCTCAGCAGAGTAAGCACGAGCAGAAGCACACCGCATAAGCAGCATCATCAGCTCCCTCAGAAGCAGAAGCAGCAGAAGCCCCAGCGCAGAAGAACGAGCCCATGCTACAGAAGCCCCAGCAGAAGCTGAGTGAGGGCCAGGGGTGGGAGGGTGGCCTGTCCCTCTTGCCAGGGCTGGCAGCAGATGGCTGAGGCTTTGTCTTCTTCCCCATGGTTGTGGGGTTGCTGGCTGGCAGGGAGGGTGGCAAGGAGGCTGGCAGGGAGGTGGCAGGCAGGCAGGCACAAGGCTGGCAGGCAGGCAAGGCACAAGGCTGGCAGACAGCAAGGCTGGCAGGGAGGCTGGCAGGCAGGCTGGCAGGCAGGAAGGCAGGCAGGCAGGCAGGCAGGCTGGAGAACTGTGTCTGATGTAGGTCTTTCCTCTGAATGGTGACCTGTTCTGAGCTGCTTCCCTTTATATCTCAGGGCTGATGCAATGCATCCTCCCCGCATGCGCAGTGAACGCTAGGCATCCGCTAGGCTTCCGCTGTGCTACCGCTAGGCTTCTGCTCTGCATCACTTCATTGCTGTGCATCTGCTGTGCATCCGCTCTGCATCCGCTCTTTTCCATTCCGCGTCCACTTTGCTGAGGTCCCCCGGAAGCCTAGCGATGTACCATCCACTCCCATCCGCTTCCATGCGCTAGGCTTCCGCTCTGCATCATTTTCCATCTGCTCTGCGTCCTCCCCCTGTCCGTTCCTTTCCATGTTGTCCGCTTCTGGTTATCGCAATTTTTGCCCCTTTTGAGAGCGGATAACAACGGATGGAACATTTTGTTCGTCCGCTGTGTCCTTTTTACAAACGTTTTGCATCCATTGGGCAGTATGACAGGGCCTTAACATAGACAGCTTTAGATAGCATTAGATAGCATAGATGAGAGAAAGTTCAACATTCAGATTAATTTTAATGAAAAAGTGAGAGAGAGAATGGGAGTTCCAAATGATTTTATGATATCTTTTGATTTTTGCTTTAGTTTACTATTAATTGGTAAATTAGCAAGCAATTCCTTACCACATAAAAGTATGTGAAAGCCTCTACAAATCTTACTAAGAAAAAAAATCCCATAGGGTTTGATAAGATTTATTCCTCAGTGATTGAGTATCACAATAATAGAGGCACACCTAAGACATCTGCTTTTTAATGTTTTATTTTTACAAAAAAAAACCCCCATATGTTGCTTCTTTTTAAGTATTCCTAACTATGGATAGAGACTTTCCAGAATGATGTCATTATTCTTATGATCTGAGAGAGTGCAATGATTCTTTGTTTGCATCACAGTTTTCTGTCCATATGGTTTTAGTGGCTAGTTAGTCATTAAATTTCTAATACAGAGGTTTCTTTTCAAATTGTAACATGCGGGTCATCAGCCTTTGCAGACCAGTTCAATTGTGATCTGTGCATTCTCTTTGTTAATAGTTATTCCTGCTAGCTGCCATAAGGTCTAGCTTTAAGTTGAGTGTTCAAAGAATACATCCAACATTCACTACATGGAGAAGTCTGTATACATTTCTCATGCAAGGGTGAATGTCAGCCAGCAAAATCTCCTCAGCTATGAGAAATTAAATTACTATTTCCTACTCAAAGTGTGCATCAGTGGCAATTGTCATTTTGAACTGCCTGGTTGTGATTCACCTTTGATATGCAAGAAGAATAGGAAGGGAAATCTTTGGAAGAACTCAGGATCAAAAAGTACTCTTCTTCATATAATCCAGGATGACAAGTGTTAGAAAAATAAAGGACTTTCTCCCAATTCAAGTTATTATTAGAAATATGGAAATCTACACAAGAAAGTTGGCCAATAGAAATAAGTAGTCACTCCCAAAGGTTCTCCACACAATCAAGTAGATAAGTCTTAATCAATCAAGACTATTGCTAGTAGATAGCAAATGGTCACTCAGTTATTAATGGACAAAAACATTACAGTTCTAAACAGTCCACAATAATTAGTATATTGTATATCGGTTAATTATTGGGCTTTGGAATGGATTATCAAGTAGGCAAAGGCACTTCCTGTTATTTCTTCCACCGATATATTGGCAAGGATAATATAGTGGAACAATTACCATTGTGATGGAGAATGGTGATGAAATCATTCTATTTATACAGTTATCTTTGTCAGTAACTATTGATCTAATTAAAATGTCACCTCACACCACAAGATGAGCAGCATATAAATTTGATAAATAAATAAATAAATGAATGAATGAATGAATGAATAAGTACAGCAATTGGCTCCCTAACTGCTGTTGATAATGGTATTTTACTTAAAATGCTCAGTTGTTGTAGATACAGATAGGGTTAATAACAGCATTCTGACATCATTACAACCAGAGATGGTGTTCAACCAGTTTGCCCCTATTCGGGCAAACTGGTAATAGTGATTTGGCATGGGTCGCCGAACCAGTGGCGACCCCTGGCTGGCCATGCCCCCGAACCGGGTCACCCACTTGTCCCGGTCGCTCTCCTAGCTTTCCTTACCACATGGTGGCCATGGCGCAGCTTGGACAGATGTCCCAGGGCTGCTGCACATGTGCGCTGCATGTGCTCCTGCTCCACATGCAGTGTGCATGTGCAGCAACCCTGGGATATCCGCCTGTCTGCCCACCCTCCCAGAGCATGTTTTCTTCCTCCTCCCGGTGGACGCGCCTCTTCTAGCCCAGCCCGGCCTGGCCCGGTCTGGCTAGCCAGCAGGTGGGTGGGTGGATGTCCAGGGCTTCTCACCCCCCTTGTTGTGATATGCCTGTAGCAGCCCCTCGGGCTGGCTGAGCCAGGAGCTACCGTTCCCAGCCTTCTACTCACCCATGCTTGGTCGACGCCTCTTTACCTTGCCCGAAGTGGCTGTTCCTGCCTCTCACCCTCCCCTCCCTGGCCTGGCCTGAGAAGGACGACAGCAGGGTATAGCGAAGCAGCCGGGTTCCTATTTTCCCCTCTCTTTCCCCCACTCTCTGTGTCTCTGTTTGTGCGTGTGTGTGTGTGTGTCTCCCTCAAAGCTGTGGCTGGGCTTTCCTTGGTGCTCTTCACGACTTTCATTTCTTCTTTTTGGAATCCAGACTGGCTAAACAAGGATTGCCAGCTGGACTGGAAATATCTCTTCAGGTGACCCGTCTCCCCCTCCCCCGCCTCTCATGACTGGCAGCTGTGTTGGGGCCAGGAGGACGGTGTGCACACCCAAGGAGGAGAAGGAAGAAAAGAAGGGTCACCCAAAGGGATGCTTCCAGCATGGCTGGTGATCCTTGTTCAGCCACTCTTGATTCCAAAAAGAAGAAATGAAAGTAGTGAAGAACGCTTGGCCCAGCCACAGCTCTGAGAGAGAGAGGGAAAGAGGGAGAGAAAAAGAGGGAATGAGAGTGAAAGGGAGAGGGACAAGAAAAAAAAGAAAGAGAAAAGAGAAAGAAGGAAAAAAGAGGTCCGGGGGGCATTTGTGCAAAGCGCCACTGCAGCCGCTTACACGAGGCCCCCAAAGCTGGTAGGCAGTAGCGACGGCCTTATGGTGCAGGAGCAAAGCACAACTTGCCCTTCTTTTTTGGCTTTTAAATTCCTATTTGCAATGCAATGGGCAACAAAGTTAGGTTCGTCCCTGTGATCTAGTAACTGGAAAAGGGGCCGGAGAGAAACTCCCACTGCCAAAGTACGTGTGGGTCGGTGGGAGTGAAGAAATTCAAACTTCAATCTCCTGGTNGGAAAAGGGGCCGGAGAGAAACTCCCACTGCCAAAGTACGTGTGGATCGGTGGGAGTGAAGAAATTCAAACTTCAATCTCCTGGTGCGGCACGGGGCTTTGGGCAAAGGCTGGAGGGAAAGGCCTTGGTTTGCTCACGCTCTCTCCCTCCCCAGTCTGTCTTGATTGCAGGTGGAGCCACATTGCCCTTTCCAAGCCCAGTGTTGGTAAAGCTGGGTGCCGGTGAGGGCTGTTTTTTTTGCTTAGCTTTATCCAGCTGTCAGGGGGAAAACAGACGGGGGCCTGGGGAGGAAGCCATTCTCCCCCTCCATCCCGATAGCTGGACAAAGCTATGCAAAAAGCCAGCCCTCGCCAGCACTCACTGACAGCAGGCTTGCAAAAGGCAATGTGGCTCCGCCTGCAATCTAGATAGACTGGGGAGGGGGAGCATGAGCCAGCACTGAGGAGATTGGAGGAGGGAAGCCAGGCAAAGGGGCAAGCGAGGGCATCCGCAGCATGCTATAGCACATGCACTTTCCTTCACCACACTTCTTTTGGAGAGCTCCGATCGGCTCCCCTTCTCCGCATCTCCACTCACCCCAATAGCCAGTCTGCCAGTGGGTGGGTGGGCTTTATTGTGTTCCAAACATTTCCCACCCGAATGGCATGCCTCATTTACAATTCCCCCCATGGGGAAGGCAGAGGGGAATTGGGGGAGGGGGGGGTAACAGAGGAACTGCTTTCAAGCCATTGGCTTTTGTAGGGTGGAGAGTCTCCCTCTAGTTATGCAGGCAGAGGCACACTTCCCATTTTGGTAGCTTCCCATAGGGAAAATAATTTTTTTAAAAAACCTGTGGCTCAAGCCAGACTGCCGACCTAGCATGCAGAACTTCCATGCCCTGAATGGACCCACCTGCACCACGCATAAGTGTGTATCTGCCAGCAACAGATGGTTTGTACAAAAAATGAGACGCTTTGTCTACCCTGGCCAGTAGAGCCACATTGCTCATTAGTGCTGAGAGGCTGAGGAGAAGGCATTGTGTGCCTGCTAAAAAGTCTTTCTGACAGCCTCACCTGTAGCAGAGATGAGAATGTCAACTGTCTCTAGCCCCTAATTCTCCTTAAGCATTGCCAAATGAGGAGCATCACTGGCAGACTTTCTAAGCCTAAAGCAGAGAGGGAGGGGGAGAGAGATCCAATCCAACCTCGGATGTGTGTGTGAGAGGGAGGGGGGAGGGAGGGGAGAAAGATGTGGCTTCTTGGGGGTGCATTTTGGAGAAGTGTCAAGAGAAATGCTAAAAGGGCAATCAGCTTGGGATTAAATTCTGAATGAAATTGGGTCTTCAGGGTAAGGTGACATAAAGAACTTTCAACTTCAGGTTTCTAAAAATCTTATTAACTCATTAGACCAGAGGGAGTAAAAGAGATAGGGTCGCAATAAGGATCTTAGGTATTTAACTTAGGAATAATGGAATAACAGAGTTGAAAGGGACTTTGGAGGTCTTCTAGTTCAACCCTCTGTTCAGGGAGGACATTTTTTACAGAACTATAGATACATTGAGGCTGGGGGTAACAAGGAATGGCTGGGAGGGGAGGGACTGGGCAAAATGCCCTTTGACATGAGTGATGTTGAGTTGGTCACGCCCACCCAGTCACATGACCACCAAGCCATGCCCACCCAGTCACATGACCACCAAGCTACACCCACCAAATAAGCCACACCCACAGAACCGGTAATAAAAAAATTTGAATCCCACCACTGATACAACCACATTTAAGAGCCACAGTGGTGCAGCGGTTAGAATGCAGTTCTGCAGGCTACTTCTGCTGACTGCTAGCTAACTGCAATTTGGCAGTTCAAATCTCACCAAGCTCAAGGTTTATTCAGCCACCCAACCTTCCAAAGTGGGTACAGTGAGGACCCAAATTGTTGGGGGAAATATGCTGACTTTGTAAACCATCTAGAGAGGGCTGTAAAACACTGTAAAGTGGTATATAAGTGTAAGTGCTATTGCTGCTTGGCTTGATCATGTTTGTTCAGGAAACCAAAATTGCATGGCATCCCACGTACTAAGTTACAAATGATAATTTACACCACACAATAGCCAAATGCCCAAAAAATAGGGTTGGAGTTCTGGGGCTTTGATTGCATCCACAAATATATGTTGCTATCTTTAAAAAATACAAATTTTGAAAAATTGGAATGTAATATGTTGAAAAAGGTATGGTTTCCTGTAAGTTTTCTAAGCAAATTTTTTCAAAAACTTCCCTTTTTTTGGAAGTGTCTGAAAACCAGTGTTCCCAGAAAAAGAACAAAAGCAAACAGAAGTAGGAAGAATTTTGGAATTCGTGGAACTGTAAATAGAACTGTAACACAAGGTTACAATGTAGTATCAGAGCCAGGGCTTTAATTCTGATGGGGCTCAAAGTTGACTCAGCCTTCCATCTGAGGTCAGTAAAATGAGGATTCAGATTGTTGGGGACAATATTCTGATATTTTAAACTGCTCAGAGAGTGCTGTAAAGCACTATGGAGCAGTATATAATTAAGTGCCAATTGATAGCAATGTATGCCATAAGGGCTTTGTTTTATTTTTAATTTTCCATATGCATCCACCAGTCCAAGATCCAAGTCAAGAACTGCACCTCTGTTCCTGCTCTGCTAAGCCACTGCTTGCTTGTTAGCCCTATGCAATGCCAACAAGCTAGTGCTTATGTACTATCTGGAATCAATTTGGTTTTCCAGAAGAATTAGAAGTTGGCAAACATTGTTTGCTGTAAACATCAACATATTCTCTCTTAGTTGTTTTTTCTAGTTCCTTTTCCAATCAAACCAATAATCAAAACAATGCAGATGCCACATCTCACTCTTCAAATGAGAAGAGTGCATTAGTTTGTGAAGCCACTTCAAAACTCTAACTGCTAGCCATTAACTACTGCAGTGAAATCTTCAAAATCTCTTAGCATATTACTCATATGTTGTTTTAGACTTGCCCTAGAGAACATTTATCTGGATAGACCCATGTAGGTATCTTTTAATAATATGTGAAGTTTCAGGAATATTAGTCCTGGTGAATATATTTCTCAAATTCCACATTTGAAATACAAATTGTATTCTCTTTATGGGAAAGTCACAGATTTTTGCTAAAATGTAAGAAGTTATTCTATGGATAAAAATCTAAAGGTAATCCTTGGCAGAGAATGAGATGAAATTGACTTGGGCCATTTAAAAATATTCTCTTTTAATAATTTGCTTCATTGAATTCACATTGCTTAATTTATTTTGACAACTTGATTTTATTTAATTTGCTTCAATATAGTTATATACTGAATATATTGCTTCAATATAGCTATATATCACCTATAGCTTCAATACCATCTTAAGTCTGAAAAATTGTTCTCCTTTTTTCTAATAACAACATAAGGCCAAGCTTATAGAAATTCTAGCAAAGAAATGCTCTTTGCAAATTATTTCCAGGAACTCAAGTGGCAATTCTTACAAGAAGATAGGAATGTTATTCCTGGAGGACAGATTATCCATGCAATCAAATCTATATTTTATACATATCCCGAAAAAGGATTACTAAATAACTCTTGAAATCTTAGTTTAACTTTAATGGGGAAGAATGACTAAACAAGGGAAACAAAGTAATTCCAGACTGTCACAAAAAAAAAATTCAAATACTTTTCTGAGATGACATTCTTGTTTATATAAATATTTGACAGATTATTTCTTCAGATACCTTGAATTCTGAATTTTCCTAAATAAGTTGGAATACTATGCTGCTACAATGCTAAAAATTGTATTTGTACCGTCTATATACAGTACTACAATATATAGTAGTATACAAGCAGGAAATACAAGCAGGAAACTTAAACTTACATTGTAATAAGGAATAAAGTTTGAGTTGTCATTTCACAAGTCAGTTAGCTAGAATTCAGAGGACAAAGTTCTATCAATCCAATGATTCCAAAAACTTTGTCAACTTCATTCTGCTAGAACATACCACAGGAAAAAAAAACTGATGTATATGTCTGAATATTTCCTAGTAGTCAAAATGCTGAGAACAGTTTTTCCTTCCTTTGTGTTAACATTACCATAAGTAGTAATGTGTACTACCTAATGGTAGTAATACAAAGTAATGGTAGTAATACAAAGTGCTGGTTTGAGCTTTAAAGACCTTCATGGTCTGAGTTCAAGCTAGTTGAAAAAATATCCCTCATTTATTGAAATCATCATTTAAAGTTACTGAAGGCCAAAATTATTAATCTCCATTGATTTGGGGCCAAGCTTTCTCCAAAGCCATCCCAGCACCTTGCTGAACTGAGAAACCCAACTTCTCAGTCTTTTGCTTTAACTATGTTTAATTATTTAGTTCTTCTGAGATACTTCATGAGTAGAAAATAAACAATGGTATCAGGTTGAAGGAAAAACGATGCAGTGAATGAGTTTTTTATGTGGAGTCATTTTTATTCTAATAAATAATATAGGTCCCAGATTTCCTGTATTAGAGCAGTAAAATGTATTATCCACAAAAGATGATCCAGACTTGCCTCAGTAATTATTATAAGGCAGATTTATATTTCTTTTCAAGAATTCCAAGCCAAAAAAAGGAGGTTTAATTAAATGCATATAAAACAGAGGTGTTCAACACATGTCTTAACATAAGAGTTATAATAAACCTTGCTAAGAATAGCTCTTCCATGGATAGCTTTCCAGAAGTATACAATTTCTTATTCATTGCATAACACATGGGTGCTATTTTTGAAACCTGTCTATGAACTCATCCAAACCTACAGATTTTTTTTTAAATAACCTATAAAGGGTAGCAAAACAACATCAATATGTAACTACTCTGTATTCTTCTCTTTCCAGCTCCAAGTACAACCCAGCTTGGAATCACCGGCGGCACAGAAGTTCTCTTGTCCTGCTGGTACCTTGTCTTGACACTGTCCTCTTACACCAGCATAATGCACCTGAAGAACATCATTCTACAATAAATGTAAAGAACCATGGAAAGCTTTTAAGGATTATTTGAAAGTGCTGATGACTGGATCCGATCTGGTAGAGTTGGTTAAAAAAAAACACGTCGTGGGATATAATCAGCAGTGCTTATTTGGGAATGATCACCTTCTGTAGAATTGCTCATTATGTAAATACTTTAATTCTACTCTCTTTTTTATTAGCTGCATTACCTTGTGAAGAAGTACACATTGTCCTTTTTCTTTACCTTTCTCTCTTTTTTTCTTTTTGAAAGATGTGAAATTATTTTTAGAGAATATTAATTGTGAGTTCATGTTTGTAATCTACAACATTTCAAAAGCATTCAGTCATGGTCTGCTAAGTTGCAGACAATAGTTTACATAAATAAAGAACCCAAATAATTGCAGTTTAAAAAAATGTGATCTTTAAGGCTGCAATACAAGTATTCATTTCCCTCTTTAAATAAGATTCTATCTATATTGACACAGAATCTTTCTTTTTTTACAGAAAAAAGCTAAATGACATTGCCTTTGATTCATCTCTTCAAACTAGAATACATATCTAGATTTTCTTCTAGCATGACACTCAGATTTCAAGAATGAGCTTTGTAATATGACTGCCCTGTGCAGTTATGCTTTGATTTCGATTTTCTTGTCTGTTCAGCATGGGTGTGCCTTCATAAGATACTGCTTTTCTCTTCCTCTCAGGTGGAAGATTATATAAATATATATATATATATACATATATATATTTTGGTAGATGCTAAGTTCAAGGGTACTGAATCTCTTATTAAGAACAAAGGTGCTATTGGCTGTACCAGTGGTGAAAGGAACTATTCAAACACTGAGCACAGAATCAGACAGAGTAAATAGATGGTACTGGAAGTGGAGTTTTTTTCCAAATCTGTTGAAAACAACAGATATCTCAAAAGCTTTTTTTTTTTAAATGTAGCCTCTTTTCTTTGTTCATACTGTGTCATGATTTTTAAAAGACTGCAGAGAAAGTGAGCATTCCTTTATTTTATTCAGTGTTCAATGTCAACATTGGCATTTCAGAATTGTTCTTCCCAGTTAATATCTAGTAATGAGAAAACCTAAATCATTTGAATGGTCAGAAGATTTAAAAATATTTAAAAACCCTACATGCTTTAAAGATACATACATTCATGTGCACAGACAGCAGGAATAACATCTGTTCCAATCACAGGGCACAGATGCTCCGTTGGAATGTGCTAATGTATCATTTGTACTCAAACATTTTTTTCTAAAGTTAGTTTGCTAAAATAAGAAATGACTGTTTCCTACATAAACATGTGGCTGAAGAATTTCCTCAAATGTTTGCAGTAACTGTGCCATAATCTTCACTGTTTTATGTGTAGGTAGGAGAGAGGGGTCATGTAAATGCTGGATTATGCTATTATCCCATACAATATAGGGAAGATGACAGAAAAAAGTAGATGGATATAAAGTTATCCTCAAATGTGTATTTAGAACTTTCAGAACACAAAATAGGTGCATAAAAGAGTTTTTTTCTCATTTTTTTAAAAATGCAACTTATAAGAAGTTGGGTTTTTTTCCCAAATGTTATATGCTACATTTCTGGTTGCCATAGTGTTGATTCTCTACCTTTGTCTTAGCATGACAGTGTATTTTCTCCCCAGAAGGAGAACAGTTCTCCTTCTCTCAAAAGGAGAACAGACAGTTCAGAGTAACCCAAAAATAACTCTTAAGTTAAATGTCGGTCTACACAATCTAGTAAGGAACTTGTAGATCTGTCATTCTGAACAAATAATCCCTAACTGGAAGAAAATGGGAGAAACTGCAAATTTATATTATATGTGTTTGACATGCAGTGTTGCAAATTAACAAAAGATTTTAAAAATTCAAATATGTATCTGTAGAAACAATACTCTGATGTAAAGTAAGTGGATACTTCAGCAAATGCATAGACTTCTATTTGGATTCTTGACATGCTGTAACAGTGAGAAAATTACTCTTTGCTATTTGAATGAGGGCAGTTTCCTTTTTCCTGTCTATTTTTTCCTGGTTCAGGATGAATGGTAACAGCTTGTTTCTTTAATTGAAGTTACTGAGACGTTTATAACAAAGTGCAATAAAATGTCTCAGAATGTTAGATAAAGTGTTGTTTCTTAGGCAAAAAAATCTCAAAAGCAAAACCCAATTTATCAGTATCTCAGAGGTCTACAGAAACAGCTACCAGGTCTTAACCCTTATAAATTGTAACTGTGACTTTAAAATAAATGACTAGAGTGTCCATTCTAAGTCTATCAAAGCCAGACAAAAGGGAAATTTACTGACTTAGTGCAAATTCAGCCTTTTTAAAATATTTTCCACCCAAATATCACTATTTGGGGAACCAGCACAATCTGTTCACATGTCTGCCAGGTTTAAACCATATTATACCATTCAGTACTTGGCTCTTTTATTCCATAAATAAAATATTATTAGATTAAGAAGGGAATCCATTACAACTAACAAATTATTCTAAAAAATAGGAAGGAGACCCATGTTATGATTATTAAATGATTACAGCCTCCAGTACTGGGATATAAAAATCCAGATGCCCACTAGATGGCAGCAAACAGATGCAGACAGGCTAGCTCTTTGCTGCCATCCAGTCCTCATCTAGATTTCTGCCACTCAGAAATGGGGGCATTTTCATATCAGAGCTATCACCATTCAGTGAAGCAGTATGTATTTTCTCTTCTGTTCTGCCATTAATCAACTGTTGTTACATAGTTGTTTAAAAAAAAAACAGAAAAGCTTGATTGAATTGGTTTAATGGCATATTCTGACATTTGTCTGCCCAAACATTCAAACTTATTAGAATAAGGAGTGCAGTCAATGTTTTCTATGTTGCTGCATAGTAAATCTAAAAGCCTATTCATGTATCCCCTGTGGAATGTTTCATACAAACCACATAAACCAAGAACAGGATATGAGTTTCTCAAAAGTGCTGTGCTCCTTGTACCTTTGAATGCCTAGAGCCATTCTCTTTAATTTCCCTTGTATTGCAGCTTTAAAGTTCTAGAATGCATTTCACAGAAGAACAGAGCAATACTGTAGAATCTTCTGTCAGTACTCTCTCAAGGAAAAAGAAACAGTTCAAAGCTATGTCACAAATAGAGAACCCAGCATTCCTTTTCACATTCATAGAGAGATGCTTTAATAGATTTGTTTATCCAAATTCTATCGTCAAGTTAACTGCTTTCTTATTCCTCCCCCAGCACACGGAGGCTGCTGATACCTGCAGCAAACAGGGTGATCTTATTTTTCTTATTACTGAACCTGAAAATACCTGTGATAAAAGGATTAGTAATGTTTTTGTTTGTATGGAAATTCCCACCACAATAGCAGTTGGAATATATTAGCTCAATATTTAGCCCAGCCTCTGAATGTTCACTTGCAATTGTTGAGTGTTTTCTTTTTTAAAAAACAAAACATTAAACCCCTAATTGTGGGGGGGGGAGAGCGGGCAAAATGTAGTAGAAAAACACTTCCAGATTGTGTAGGGGAAACAATTGTATGTATAAAACTGGGTTTGATTCTGTAAGTATTTACTGTCAAACTGGGACTAGCTCAATAAATACTTTCAGGATTTGCCTTGGAAGAGGCACCTTTGCAAAAACATGTTCGGCCTCATCCTATCAAGACAGACACAATTTTGCACTGAATTGTCCCAGTAATCATTTTTTAATAGCAGATGTCTGCATATTGACAGGATTGCCCCCCCACACACACACACACAAGTTCCAGATTTCTCTGGTAAGCCTTTTCTATATGATCACTGTACAATTTGGGGTTTAATGGGACTTGATGTGGATTGTGTTGGATGTTCAAATTACAAAAACGTTTTACAGAGTTTATAAGTCCTTAAATTGTGGGGTATGTTTGTTTCTGTTTCTTACATGATAATCTGTGGTCATCTAGTCAACATCATTGCTGTTTAGATTTTTAATCAACTACTATTATATTTTCCCAGTCATGGAATGATTATGATTATGATTCATTCCTATATAGGTTGGATTGAATTTTAATCAACTACTATTATATTTCTCCCAGTCATGGAATGATTATTATTATGATTAATTCCCATACAGATTGGATTGAATTAAATCCAAGAAATGTAACTAAGGACTTATTGTGCAAAAAGTGTCTCAAGTTTTAAATTGTGACAATCTTTCAGCTAAAATAAGGCAATTAATTACAATTATATTGTTACCAGATTAACATACAGAGAAAATGAGTTAATTCCCCTGGTGTAAATAGTGGTGGTGATTGGAATTTAGGGTGTCTTAATATATGAAATATGAATTTTGATTTTTTTTTAAATAGCTTAACTGGGAAATTGCTATTCAGTTGAAGTCAGAAAATTCAGTTGAAGTCATTCTTTTTTGTTCTTCATATTGTTTTAAATTACAGTTTGTTTCAGATACAGATGTCCTGAAAGCACCATCACTAACTGTGCAATGCTATTCATATTTACCCTGGAATAAGCACTCCTGAATTCAGTAAGACTTATATCGAGGTAAGTAAGTATAGCATTGCATTATAGTATTATGCTTTTTTTTCCTGAACATTTTCAAAATCAGTATTTAACATTACGCTGACCAAAATACCCATATACCCCACAAAACTGTGTGCACTTAAGATTGTGTATACCAAAATATAAATATACATAGATAAAATGCCTTAAAGTTTAGTATGCACTTACTTTCAGGGACTGGACCATTTTTTTCCAGTCTGAGGAAAATAGTCCATATTTCATAACTTGCAGTGGAAGGATTGTTTGTTTGTTTGTTTGTTTGGGAAAAATGTTTTTACCCCAAAGGAGCATTTGCTAATTTCAAGTATTATTTCACCAAGTAGACTGTGTCAGAAATTTCAAAGCCATGGTCGAACTGAAACCTGATATTTCCAGGTGGGCAGACAAATGTTTTGTAAGAACATGATGAATGTTGCAGTCCAAATCTTTTTGCATCTGGTGACTTTTTGCCTTTGATTTTATTAAGTAGAGTGATGAATTACATCTGGAAGAACTAGTAAAACTTTCACTTTGATCACACTGCCTATTAGATAATGGGATGGTATAAACTCTGTCAGTCAAAACATGACCCGTCAAAGTGAATGTACTCCACTAACCCATATCTGACAGCTCACCACTGGATGCCAACAAATCTTATGGTTGTAATGCCAGTCCAGGACTACAGGAACAAGAAGGCTGTCAAGTACCTGTTGGACTACAACATAGAGATGGGCTTGATTTGTTGTTCAGTTTGGTGTATACCATAGCAGGATTTATCCTGTAGCTATTAAAAGAAATACTGTAAGTATGGTAATAAGGTAAATTAATTTCAGTTACATTTGTAAAAAGTTCATCGGCGATCACTTTGTATACATCTCAAGCACAACTACTTCTCTTCATCTTCCTTAAACAAGACATCCTTCTTTTATCTTTTCTAAATGCTTCTTGTCTGTCCAATATGGAATGCCTCTGCTGCAAAACAAATGAATTCTTCTTTGCAGCACAGGACAAAAAGCTGGAAAGAAATAGGACAGTAACATTATTAGCTTTACTAAAAATTGATGATAGAGGGATAAGGGAAGACATACAAATTATAGTTGTTGGACAAAAGCAATTATGTGTGTGTACCTTTTCCAAAACATCTGCAAAGTGTTGGTTTTGAAGGTAGAATGTACATCACTAGACTGTGCTAATCTTTTGAAGAGATATAAAGGACCACTTACAAAGCACTATTTTTAATAGTTAAAACCATTTCATTTTTTTTCCCATGATATCACAATTGCTTCAAAAGCCGCTTTTGGCTATCTCCACACGAGACAAACAAAGTAGCTTCTTTGACCATTTGAAAAGACTTGCTCTTGCACTTTCCATAACAACTCTTTCAAATACCTGGGAGCTGCCTCTTCTCATTAGGACTGGATATGCAAAGCAGGCAATGAATTTTCACCCCATGTATTTCATAAGTAAGATATTGCCTTCCGTAATGTATCCATCATTTAGACAATGAATGTGATCAATATGTTCGGGTGCTAGCAATGCAATTCTGTACTTGTCTATCAAGGGGAATACTCCATCAACTAAGTGGGAATATTTAAGTGTGAAGAACACAGTCCAATGCCTCTATTCAGAAGCAAATTCTACTCAATTCAATGGGCTTGGTCTCCTGTGTGCTTGGCATAGCAATTTAAACTAAAGAGTAAAATTAATATTATGTATTAGAAGCATAGATGATAAACAAATTGATTCAATTATTTCCACATTCTACTATTATGAGTGGATTATAGGTTGGAATGAACTTGGGAGAAAGGGAGAAGAGCTCCAGCCAGGGGAGCAGTGAGATAAGAGGTAGTTTAGCCTTGCAAAAGGAATGGAGGATTGACAATTACCCTCTCTAATTTCTTGGGCTGTAAGATGAAAAGACATAAATTTACTTTCAGATTTGCAAGATTCAGATAATGTAACCTTACAATAAAATAGAAGTATTCATCTGGCCATGCTTTCCTGTCTGAACTATCTTGCAAGGCTGGTGACAATTTTTAACATTGACAAAAAAATAATGAAATAGAGATTATTTTGCATTTCATAGAACCTGAAAATCAGAAATAGGAAGGGCATGGTGTACACTATTTAATGACTGTGGCACGTTGGCTGGATTTTGCAATCAGAACATTCCAGTCATGTTTGTTGGATCAGTCTCTCTTAATCTGTTGCCTGCTAGATTGGACTTCAACAGCTGCTATAATTCCCGGGCAGTGTAGTCATTTAGAATTGTACTTCCATCATCAGAAGGATGCCATGCTATGGAAACCTTGCCATCACTAAGATGATTTTGAATTCAGAATCTCTGATCCTGGGTTTTTTTTGGTGGGAGGGCAGGGGTGTTGCAAATGTTTTGCTTTATTTTAATACAAGCACATTAATATTGCTTAAAAATGCACTGCATGGAAATATAGAAAAGTATCACATGCAGCTAAATTATAAATAAATATAAATGTCCATGTTTATCATCTTTATGGTTCTTTAAATTATTTTTGGAGCTATGCTTAGCTGAGATAATGATAGGACCATAAGGTCAGTAGGCTGACACATGTTTTGAACATAGACATTCGCAGATTAAGTTTCTATTATCTCCAAATGAAAAGATCATATAGCAGATAGATCCTCTTCCTGCAATCTTGGAGCTTTTGACTATAAATGTAAACCACTACACTAAACGAACAAAGAAAACTTAAAGGGAGGACATAAACATGCCCAACTGAAGTGTTCTGTGACATTTATTTACATTTATCCATATGATTTGCAACAACGATGCTCAAACATCTTAGCAAGTGTTGCAAGGCAAAATATGTATAACATAAACATACCCAAATAATTGCCATAAGATATATGTACTTTTTACATGCCTTAAAAATGATCCTATCCTTTTTTAAAAATGAGACTTTTTAATTATGTTCTATCTAAATCAAATATATTCAATTGACTTTTCTCCCCTGTACCCTCCATAGCAAAAGCAAAATGCATTATGCAGATTTGGGTCCCTGATAAACTACTTAAAAACTACTTGAGGGATGACCTGTGGAAAATGTGGTCAATGGCTCTTTGAGACAGATTTTCGTAGAAACCAAAATGACTCTTATTCTAAAGCTGCTTTAGTCAATGTCTGTCAAAAAATATATCTCCTGTTGCTTTCAATGATCTGGAAAATAAGCTTGCAAGCCAGCTATGTGGATTTTAGAATTTAAAACAGACACATATACCAAACATAGCTGACATATTCACAGAAGATTGACAGAGGGATATTTGCATAAGAGAATATTTCAGCACAGTTAATCAAGTAGGTAGATATTGAAAACCAGAAAAATTTGAAAAATAAGTCAGACAACATAGTTGCAATAGACAATACATCAAGGCATTAATTGAACAAAGACAAAGAGGCAATCTACTTCTCTGAGAACTTATCTCTAGCCCAGGCAATATAACCAATGGTAAGAAACTTGGCAACCTTAAGACTGAAAGAACTGGAGGCTAAAATATACAAAGAATGAATACTGGAATTGGGTATGTCTAGTTTAATGAAAACAAGGACTAGGGGCAGGAGTGGGATTCTACCACTATTCACTAGAACCGGTTGTTAACTTTCTAAGCAGTTCTGAGAACCAGTTGTTGGAAGAAATCTCCTTTTGTTTTTTCCCACCCTTATTACATTCTTGGCAGTATGCCTAGACTTACTGTCTCCAAAGGAGAATTTTTTTTTTTCTTTGCTGGTACTTTCTTAAAGGGGACGGGGTTATTTTAAGCTTTTTACACTGTTCTTGGGAGGAAATACTCCCCTGGAAATATTTCCAGCTGCATGCAATGATCAGCACTTTGAAGAAATAAATGAATAATGAAGCAGAGCTGTCGGAAAGGAGCTTTTAATGACAAGGAATCAAGATGAATGACATTCAGCAAGGCTTCTTGACTAGCTAGAAAGATTCAAACATGAGTTTACATACCCTTTCTGAGTTTTGGTCTAAAAGCTGGTGACCATTCAAAGTTACAATGGCACTGAAAAAAGTGACTTATGACCGTTTTTCAACGTATGACCATTGCAGCATCCCCACTATCATGAGAGGCCAGCCGAGGAGAAGCGCCCCTCATGAGTGATGTCGAGTTGGCCACACCCACCCACATTCACCAACTAAGCCATGCCCACAGAGCCGGTTGTTTAAAACTTTGAATCCCACCCCTGACTAGGGGTGACATGATAGTAGTTTTCCAAGGGTTTGTCATCGAGAAGAGGGAGTCAAGCTATTCTCCAAAGCACCTGAAGGCAGGAAGAAGCAATGGATGGAAACTAATCAAGAAGAGAAGCAACCTAGAGTTAAGAAGAAATTTTCTGATGGAACAATTAGTGAAACGGTTTGCCTTCAGAAGTTTTAAGTGCTGCAACACTTGAAGATTTTAAGAAAGATTGGAAAACCATTTGTCTGAAATGGTATAGGCTTTCCTGCCTGAGCAGGAAAGAAGACTTCCTAGGTATCTTTCAACTCTGTTATTTTGCTATTGTTGTTACCTGGAGAATGGCACATTGTTTGGTGGAAGGTTTTCTCTAACTTTAAGGAGGTTCAGAAAAGAATTTGACATCTTTTGATTGCAGAGCACATTTGACCATAAAAACTATGGCTCGTTGTCACATAAATCAAAAGTCTTTTGTGCCTATCCAGATGAAAAAAAAATCTGATGAAAATCAGAGGGACAATAGGTAGTTCTGTTTTGATACCAATGAATTTTTCTGCATACGCCTGATAAATGAGAATCATGCTCACTATTTGTTGAGTAGGTTGATGGATTTGGTCATCACAACATCTTTCTTTCCTGAGAACAAATACTGCTAGCCATAATCATGGTTAAATGACCAGGAGAATGTATTTTTGGCATGTGTACACCCTCAGATTCCACTCCTTCCCACTTTTTTCATTGGTTTTAATGTTTTGCCATCAATAGAAAATTCACTCAGCCTACAAATCCACATTTTTCAAAAGTTATTGTAAACTGAGAAACAAGATGATATGTTTTATTCCACATCTAGGTTTTAACTAAGTTTCAGCTCAAGGAAACTTTAATGGAATGGAAACGGAAACTTCGCTTTTTTCTTAAATTGCATTCTGGATGAAATGCTGGCCTTGACCTCTTAAACTGGAGGAGGTGGTCTAAGTAGTTAGAATTCTCTTACTTTGTCTGACAAAGAAAAGGATCAAAGCTGTCTCCCCAATTTTCTTCAAATGAAGCAATAAATACAGGCTTCATATTATACAAAAGCAGAATAATTAAAATTTATATAAACATACATTTTAAAAATACATAGTTGCATGCTAGGTATCTAAGGTTATGCCTTAGTTTAAGCTATAGTTTTGAAAGGTGATGCTGCAATTAGCATTTTTACTACCCTAATTTTCTTTGTGTTTTCATTTTTTAAGAGTTAAAAAAAAGTGTGGTTTTCTTTTGTAGGTTATTTACATATATACAGACAAAAAACTAGGATGTAGTAATTCCTATAAAAGATCATAGGCATGATCTTGTCTTAGAAGAACCTGAAGGATTTTCTTATTTGTGACTCTCCTCAGGCTGAATGAGTGTTGACTTTGCTCCAAGGAACAGTTATATCAGCAAAATGTTGCCTTTTATCTGAGTATATATTTATATTCTACAGGAGTGGAATATGTATTTGAAAAGAATGCTACTTTTATTTCAGGTGATTCACCTCTTTTGCAGGGTAGTCATAGCCTTGAGAGTTGTCTCCAATCTCCAAAAGAAATCATGTTGCATTAATTAAATTTATATTAAATTCTTGACTATCTGAACAGGATTTTATATCTACTACTGCAAATAAAGAATATAACACTAACTGTATGTAGAATGCAGTATAACACATGCGCTATTTTGTATAAAAGATAATTAATACCTATTCTTTGAAATGACTCTCTAGGTTTTATCCCCTAATATGCAACTTACCTTAGAACAGATGCAAATAATGATGAAATAACATTCAACATTATCTTCCATAATCACCCTGAATTACTTGTAAAATGTGATGTTGATGTCCAAGGAGCATCCCAAGGTTTATAGTGAAGAAGGGATTACAAAATACCTCTGTATGCTGTGATTTTCCCGCTAAAAATTATAGAATCTTCTGGTGATTTGGCAATTGTTAAGCCAAAGTAATAGTAATTTGGACAGGCATTGCATTGTTTCAACAATGGATGGGTGATGCTAGGAAGATGGGTCACCACTGACTTGTGTCACTTTTCTTTTTCCCCAGTTTTCCTTCTGTTTCTTTTTGCTCTTCCCTCATTATTCATTTTTAGGTTTGATGTAGGTAGTAGAGAGATTGCATTTCTCACATAGGCTATCCCTGTGCAGATAAAATGATAGGGCAACCCCACTTTCTATGTACAAAGATGGCTAAATCACACAAAAGGCATTGCAATTCCAACTTGTTGCCTACTTTCTCATTTTCAATATGCTAGCACACATGAGAAGACAAGGCAGAGGTAAGGAAATAAAGTTATTTAGATGATTTTCAGTAGGAAGTCAAGATCCAAATTTTGAAGGTAGCACATGTGTAGGAAAGGATCATTGCCTGTCTTCTTAACTAGTGAAGGGACCTCTGCGTTTCTGCATTTGTGTACAAATGTGTAACTCACGTTCAGGTCACTGGACTGAAATTTATGACTGAGGTAGCTGATTAACTAATTCGTGATTTACCTAATTCAATACTATATCATCATAATATTGTTGGGTAGCAATTTGCTATGGTATTAATTTTTGAAGAAACTTTCCCAATCTCTACCTGGGCAGCCAGATGGAGATTCAAGAAATTCAACTTGGATATATGCTTTAACCCAGCTCTTCAGTCCTATGCCAAAGGGAGATCTTTCACAGATGACCTAAATTAATAAATACAGAGCTAACTCTATTTCAAGTTAGGGACAATATTGATATTGCATTTTGCAGTGTTTGTGAACAAAATAAGCTGCTTTTCTGAAATAATATTTCTTTAAACAAGGAAGCTGAATTTCCACAGACAAATTCAAACTTGTTTCTGGCAATTTGTCATAAATCAGGACCATTCATTTTGCAATGCTAAGCATGAGATGTAGCAATAATCCTATAAGTTATTTATCTGTAATGTTTCTCATGAAAAGTGAGGTTTTCTTTCGGTAGAAATATACATATTTGTAACATAAAACATACCACCAACACATATTTAGTAGTAATGGGAACTTAGAGCACAGTTACTGATTACAATGTTGAAAAATAACCATCCACAAAGTACTGTTATTTTTAAAATGCAATTTTACATCAGTCAGATGCTATAATGACATCTGTCCTTTTTTCTTGATCTTTACTTATAGATTTTTTTGTGCCTCAAGAACTAAAATTGTACACTTACTTTCTCTTCTCACTAAAATCTATGCTATACATTACCTAACTCACATTGATGTCTGTATTTTTAAAATTCAGTATGTGAAATTTGAAATTCAGTGTGAGCTTTCCGATTGCATCTAAAATAAAATATATAATGCAATCACTAATATTTCCAGTCTTTGCATAAATGCCTAAATTTTTGTATGATCATATTTCAATATCCTGGTTATTATTCCTCCTAATATAACAATAGTATACAGGTATATCAGTTTTTGTTTGTTTCTTTATTTAGAAGAAAAACATGTCTATAAATTGGAATATACTTCTTTGTGTGCTGTTGGAGTCAAAAATAGTATTTTAATTAATTTAGCCTGAGGAACAGAGAATCAAATCAAATATTTATGGTGAAAGACCAGCATAAGGAGGAAAAGGTACAGTCAATTAAAAAGCATAGCAAGTACATCAAAGGCTAAAATATAATAAAAATCTGAAATATATAAAATGAAATGTATATAAAAATCTAAAAGGAATCTAATAGAAGGGGTGGGAGCATTAAAATGGTGCAAAGGAGCATAAAAGTAAGCATATGGCAGATTAAGTCACAATACAGAACACTCTAGAACAATAAACTAGGTGTTCATTAAAACTAATTTATAGCCCAGATCATCATCATCTGACAGGATTAAGTGCTGCTGCACAGGACCTGACAACATTAAGTGTTGTAGCAAGGTTAGTATCTGAGAAGCAAGCTGATATAAAATTGCCCTATGCACCCTGGGTATCTATGCAGTAACCGGAAGATGAGATTAGTATGAATGCCTCTCTTGTACAGGCACTGGAGAAGCACATCCTCTATTGTTTCTGTGAGTTGAGGATCAGAGGGACATTCTTTCTCCTGAAAAGGAATCTTTTTGCATGGGCCTTCAAGGACAGCTGAGGAGAGAGCTTGACATTGTTGCAGAATAAAGGTCCTCTGGTGGCTAGGCACTTTGAGGTTATTTAAGTATACAGAGAGGAGGAAAGATCTCCTATGAAAAGTATAAATGGCCCGGGTCATTTATGGAAGAGTAGTACTGAAGTGTCATACCCCCCCACCCCCAGGAACATATGAGAAATCAAATGGAAACAAAAGCAGTTACAGATTTTTTTAAAAAAAGACAGGTATTATCATCATTATTATTCAGAATACTTAATGCCCCTCATAAATGTTCTCATTCTATCTCTCCTTTGAAACAAGTCAGGCATCAAAGCATACTTACGATATATCCACTTCTTCTTTTCCATTGAAATAACTGAAGAACATCAATTTAAATTCCCCAATGACCCAGAGTCAGTAGCACTACTTGGATTGGCAAGATGACTCCAGGTTTTTCCCACATCTTTTTGTCCAAGTTTCCCCTCAAGATTTTCCCTGTTGTAACTAACAAAGTTAGCTACCCATCCTTCATTTCTTTCAGAAAGCATTTGACATGCCATTTAAGGGGACAAAAAAATCCTTCCAGCATGCTGTAAAGCAGTGCAACAATCATGCTGTAATTTCTTGATTTTCCCATCTTGTCTTTTAGAACCATTTGATAGCAGCCCTGGCTGTCCACCTCTATCACATGATGAAGTTCTTCTCCAAGTTGACTTCTCTATTTGAAAAGGAAGGGCACTGAAGAGGAACAGAGTGAGCAGTCTGGAAGGCAAAGAATCTTAGGCACATGGCAGTTGAGGGAGCTTTCTGGATTGCTGGACCCTAGCCTTCCAGACTGTAATAGCAGAATTGCTCAGACATTGCTCAGTGCATGAACAGACCCAGTAGGAAATTAAATTGATGGTCACATCAGGCTCTCAGTGCTGGGCCAGATAAAAAGAGAAGCACAGAGTTGGAATCAGAATGAGCTTTTCCAGACTTTCCCAAGGATGTCAAGTATGATATCAAATCTGAAACTAATCGACTCACCTGCCTTGAGAATTGGTTAGTTTCGAATCTGAAACTAATCTACTCACCTGCCGTCGCATCTTGTGGGTCATTAAAATTAGTAGTCTTCATCCCATGTGCTATTCAGATAGGAACTCCATTGTACATGAAATTTGCCTAATAAACCTCATGAAAAAAACAAGCATTATTTGAGCTAATAATTGAGACCTGGTGTTAAATACATCTTTGCATTTCATGTGTATAAATGTTTTTAAAATATCAATAGCATCAGCTATGCTGCCTTTCAAACCTAGTGTATGTAAGAGTGTGCAGATCATTGAAGGAAAGATTTACTCTGATGGAGAGCTGTGTGATACATCACTATGAATGGTCTCTGTGATGTGCAGCCTGTCTTCTAACCAGAGCCATATTATTATGTTCAATAATCATGGCTGCTGTGCACATATGGCACACACAAAGAAGCAACTATTCATAAGCTGGAAAGTTTATCAAGGCAGATTAGCTTAACTGTGACTCTTTACTAAGGTAGAATATTGCATTTCTTAAGGCGGATTTCCCATTACTGTCATACCTCTTTAAAAAATTCACCAGGTGGAAGGATGAATCCTTCCCAAACTGATAACAGTTTGAGCAAAGCAATTTTCTTTAGGATCACTACAGGAAAACATATTTTTCTAGCTAGTACTTTTCAGAAATTATTATTTTTAAATCTGGCAAAAGGTATCTGGTCTTTATAACTTTTTTAATGTGAATTTTAAATACAAAGGACCTAGTTTATGTAGTATGTAGACCTCTTGAAATGTTGTATTCTTTGCTTTGTTGCCTTAGGACTCAGCACAAAGTTGACTATATGAGGAGGGAATCAAGATTTAACAAAAACAGAAACACTGAATCCATAGCCTTTGGAGAATAAACATTCAATATAGTTTCATTTCTATTCCTAGAGCCTGACATTCTGTAATGTAATCTTGAGTCAATGATTAAATTTTAATTAAATTCAGTTGGAGCAAGATCAGACCCTTCAATTGGATATTTAATAAGATTGAAGGTGATACCTTAAAAAAGCAATACGTCCTTCAAACCCACATTGAACTCATAAAAATGAAACTTACCTTTTAAAAAACTATGGCCTTAAAATTGATTTTTGTTCCAAAAGGCACACAATTCAAAAGGGAAAAATATTGAATGTTATATGTACATGTCTAAATATAAAAATAGCTACAATATGGAATTTCAGTCACATACATTAGATCCAATAGATTCATTTTCCTGCTCCCTACCAGAGAAAAGTTACTTTGGATGTTTATTAACCAAAAGTCTTATGAAACATATTCTGCCTTTTTCTTTTAAATATTTTTATACTGTGGTGTTGATAATTTAATATAACTATTTCCTTTCCCCAATTTTTTTTGAATTAATTAATTAATTGGCCAAGTGTGATTAATCACAAAGGAATTTGTCTTGGTGCACATGCTCTCAGTGTACATAAAAAGAAAAGATACATTTGTCAGGAATCAAAAGGTACAGCACTTAATATGCTTAATAAGCAATCAAATCATACTAGGAGACAATCAATATAAATCGTAAGAAGCAAAGTTACAGTCATACAGTCACAAGTGGGAAGGAATGGGTGATTGGAGTGCTCAGAAGATTAATAGTAATAGTAATGCAGACTTAGTAAATAGTTGGACAGTGTTGAGGGAATTATTTGTTTAGCAGAGTGATATATGTTAGATCCAATAAATTCATTTTCCTTTTAGGGTTTGAAGAGAGTTTTCATAACAAAACCAATACTGTCAGCTTTTTAAAATTTTAAAACATGCATTTCAGATTTTAGAACTTGTGTCTCCCACCCAAAATACAACCCATGATCACTGAACTAATGGGAGTTGCATATCCCTGATCTATCAGATGCTTTGTTTCCTTTTATTTGTACTTTTTGACTAAAAGTTTGTATGTTACTGGTATTTACCATGAGCTTCTCAAAAGCTCAAAAAGCCTTTTTCTCTTCCACACTTAAGTACCAGCCAGTTTTTACCTTTTGTGAGCATTTCCTAATAACTGCTTGAAAATGCATCTTCAGTCTAATGTGAAGCCTTTGGAAATTGCACAAAGAGCACATTGCTCATTATCCTATGAATGAAGCTTGCAATTATTATCTTTCCTTAATCAGACAAACAACAGTGAATTGGAAGGAGAAAGAGGATGGGGGCCAATGTAATGTATTTGAAACTACACCAGACATAAAGCAGAGACAGAAGCAGGAAAGCTTTATTGTATATGAAAATCCCAAATTCTTACTAAAATTAAAACAATTGTTTTTTAAAAATATGACAGAAAGTCCTAGGTACCATACCAGGATCATCTAGAGTAAAGACTTTGATTTCCCCAATGCACAATGAAATCTTTCAGTAGATTTTTATTTATTGTTGCTTTAATACAGAATTCATGAAATTTCACACTTGCTAGACTAATGAATCTGCATATACCACAAACAAGACAAGCACTGTCTTTCAACCATGATGCAATGAGTTTTTCAATTGTTTGTAAATCCCAAGTGAAATATAAGCCCCAGTATTTCAATTGTCTAAAATATAGATTATATTATTATTGATCTGAAGCTGATATAAAAGGTATTAGGACCTGCATAGTGCGTGATTTGAGATATATGAGACCCCAAAAAATGCACATTAGAGTTCCTTCCAATGAAAGTGTTCAAGCAGAATCTAGATAAACATCCCAGTACTTCAATACTGATTTCTGTATTGAGCAAAAGAATTGGATGGATGGTTGGATGGATGGATTCCAACTCTGTAATATTGAATATCAGGTGGACTTTCTGTGGCCTTCCCTGATTTTGGATTGAATTAAAAAAAAATCCCCAATATGAGAGTTTGAAATGAGGTTGAGGAAGGCAACAACAAAGCAGTTTATAGAATAACCTATTTGAACAACCTGTAATCCTTCCAAACTTACTAATTGTATCTACTATTTGCCCTATTCAGCGATATCAGCGATGATAAGTATTAACCATTTTGAAGAGTCATGGGTTACTCACTTCTGACCAAGGAAATCATATCTTTAGTTAA
Source organism: Laticauda laticaudata (assembly GCA_004320025.1). Lineage (NCBI taxonomy): Eukaryota > Metazoa > Chordata > Lepidosauria > Squamata > Elapidae > Laticauda > Laticauda laticaudata. Next base: position 17,652 of record BHFT01077009.1, on the reverse strand, counting down.
ATCTCAAATTAAAATTCTTAGAAGTCAAAAGGCAATATAATATGAGAATAAAAGTGTCTTGTGGATATTTAAAGAAACACCCTACAAATATAACTTATATTCAATACCTTGTTAATTAGTTAAAGAAAAAAAAACTCATTTGACATTATTTAAAGGAAGGTGGTAGCATTTTCTTATAACAACACCCACAATTCATCAGAGAAGACAAAGAAAGGGGGAAGGTAATTTGAAAATATTGCAGTGTAACCTTCAGCTTTAAAAAACCTTCAGAAAAAATATCAAACATGCCTTTGCTAATAATTATGGGTTGGCAGGCGGACTACCAGCTCCATTATATGAAATTGACATCTTTGCATCTTTGTTGAAGAGCAGGGGTATATTTTTTTTATTTCCTTATGCATGTCAAATATCAGATTAAAAATTTAGCAAGAATTAAAATTTCACACAACCTGAATTTTAAAAAAAGAAAGTGTTCTTAAATATTTAATAGTTAAAAGTGTAAGTAGTTCTTAATGAGCTCCAAGAAAATCTCAAAGTGAAACTTAAATTTAAATTTAGAGATATAAGGGCTCAGGTATAGCTTTTGTTTTTGGTGCAATGATCCTAGATAACTGTCTTTTCTACAATAGATCTGATCTTTATACTAAAAAAATCAAATAAAGGAATATTTTCTTTTAAGAATGGACCCACATACCAATTTGAGTATGCAACTCAGAATGAAAATTGTGTCCAATACCCATTGCTGTTATTGAGTGATCAAGCACATCTTATGAACCTTATGGCATATCATTGCTACTATTAAAAATACTGATTAAGTGCAAAAGACTTGCAACCGCTGAAGCTGTGATTATTCCCTGTTTTGAATCCTTAGAAGTCAATGGGGTCAGTGTGTGATTTATATACTGTCACTCAAATTGGACATAGTGGCACTGAAATGTGATTTATATCAGGCAGTGACAAGAAAGTTAAGAATGGTATAAAGAAGGAAGAGAAATTGACTGCTCCTAGTTGGCCACTGTGGGAAAGAGCAGGATATACTACTGACATATTTTTGTACTCATCCAACAGTACTCTTATCTTTCTAAGGCTGGATGAAACTCAGTACTCAATCTGTTTTACCAAGACAAAAAGATTGAACTATTTGTAGTTAATAGAATTTGAAGAATTTGTGAATTTTCCCTAAGGAAATATATTGCATGGACAGCAAAGTGAATAACTGGTTGAGTGACAGCAACTCTTGACCTACCTTGAGGCAACTGAGAAACAATGGGAAGAGTAGGAAGAACGAGCTATGTACATGCTCCCTGTGATGTTTCCCTGTTCAAACTACTTTTAATTGGCAATGGTAAAGATGAGCCAGGGACCATGTGCAATGAAACTTATTAATAGATGATTATAAAAATGTGACATTATATGAATGTCATGCATTTAATTTTGAAAGTTACAGCATAACTGTAGATCCTATGAAAATTTATTTTTTATTCTGGGGCTTCATATTACTGGACATCTGTCTGGATGTATATATTTTCCAAAGTTTTCCAGTCATCTTAAATTATTACAGTGCCAAATTAGAATATATTATTGTACCTAACCTGTGTCTGACCTGGTGTATAATACAAGATGCTTGATCCTGGGAAGTGTTTTTTGTCTGCTTTTAGGAAACTTGCATCATTATTCCATCTTTACTTTTGATGAATACAAATATCCAAGTAGGACCATTTTATACCCAAACCATACAGTTTCAACTCCAGATAGTACACACTGTTTTTTTCCCTCTCTTTTTTTCCTCATCTGCATGATCCTTTGTGAAACATTTTTATGTACCTATGGCCAAAAAAAAAAAATACACAGTATACTGGGGAAACACTAATCAACCCACATTAATAATACCATAAATTGCTCTCCTTCACAAAACTACATACTGTAGCATGAAAACTGTGCACTTTGTGAATTTCCATCGCTTCCAAAATAAGTAATGAGATGTGCTATTGTTGCCTGTTGAGAAGCATGTGGCAGTACCTGAATACAGAATAATAAATTTGTATTCCTATTATCCCTAGCCCAGGTCTATGTTGAGGCCTCAGGAAAAGCAAAACAATAGCTTATTTCATTGTTTCTTTCCATGAGTTCTTCTCTTTCGTGCCAGTAAATTTCTTCTTTAAAAGCCACTGGTGGTTTCTGTGCACCGCACTCAAGTTCAAAGCAAAGCAGGACTAGCAGTAATGAAGCCAGAAGCAGAAACATTTCTTGTCTTTTGTACGTAGTGATTTGTGGGGATTAATATAATTTTGACTGGCTTTGTTAATTTTCTGGAGAGACTTTCGGAGTTCTACCCAGTGACATTCAAGAGAATTAATAGCATTTCCTGTCAGCACAAAATCATAGAGTGGTAAGAAGAATCAAGAGGCAGGGAAATGAGGTAAGATGGATTTGAATATATGTTAAGCCATTCTCTGAGAAAGCTATAAAAACAGGAGGGGGGAAATAATTTTTATTTTATAGGTTGGAGATACATTGTATTGAAATATGTAAGTAAAACCTGAGATTTCTGTGAGAAGTGTTTTGAGAGCATCTTTCTACAGAAGCAAAACAAGTTGCTCTGCTAGGATCACTTACTTTCCTGCAAAGCTCAGGATGTTTTTTTGTTGCAGAATTTGACAAATATGATCAAGTTTTGGGTTGACTTTCCTCCTCTCAGCTTCTTTGTAATGAGACCCTTTGGCTTGCTTGGAAATTTGTTTCAGATTAGGTACAACCCAGAGAATAGGCACTGCATCGTACTTTTTCCTCTCTTTTGTTATGCTTGCAATCAAAAATTAAATGGAGTAAATATTTCCTTCCAAAATGAGCAATACAGATCTTTTAATACTAGCATATATGCTACACTCTCTTTATAGAGGTGGTATAAAGCTTTCTTCCCTCATCAATTTCTTCCTCCCTCATTTTAGTGTCACTCTTATGGTGGTTGTTTTTTTCTGATAATTGAAAGGAGCCACTATATAATATAAGAAGAGAGAGAAGGTTCCTTTCATTTCTCGTCCTTCTTAAAATGTTTCAAACATCTGCTACTTTAAGTTAAAAGGTCAATTAATGATGGAGTTCATAGGAAATATTAAAATAAAGTACTAATAAAGGAGGATATTTGCAAGTCAGGGTTAACATGAAGGGTCCTTGGTGCTCTCTGAGCTTGCTTGTTTTCTTGCAGATATTTCATTACCCAAACTAGATAACATCATCAGTGCTAGCAGCTGCAAAAATCTGGGTGACCAAAAATATGGCAACAAAAAGATATGTTTAATGCTTTGTTGACATATGATAGTTGTTCAGGTTTTGCAGTCCAGCTCGTACAGCCCAACAATAGGTGAGTAGTTAAGATTGTTTTCCAAAAGCAGTAATTAATTATAAGTAACCACCTAGGAAATGGCATTAATATTGCTACAGCTGACTTGAATCAGGTGACTTCAGCAGTATATGCTGAACTAAAATGACCTCTTAGGGGGTCATTTGGCCATTCTGCCCATGTTTGCATGGTAACCATTGGTGCTTGCTATTGTTAAAAAAAAATTTTATATTTATCACATATCACTTTTAATAAGGTTTAACTGACACAGCTAAATAAATTCATATTTTAGGAGTGCACCTTTATATCTATCTTTACTGAAGCTACTTGGTACATTATAGCAGTGGATTGATTAGGAAAGCCTTGGGGTTTTTGTGTCTTGTATCCTGTGTCACTGAGTTCCATTAAATGGTCAGCATACTGGGGTAGTGTAATTAACTCTGATCTCTGGACGAGTAACCTTAAAGAATACAAACTGGGATTTCTGGTATTGAACATATAGGCTTGTCATAGCAGTACCTATTTTAGGAGCTTCATACTTGCTCTATACTTGTTATTGGCTTGCAATCAGAAGGAGCCAACCCTTCTTGGCAATACTAGTATTTATACATGCTTTGTGTTCTCTCACTGCTTTCTTCCCCTTGTTATTGTATCATGAGATACAATAACTCTTTAAACTGTTGGCATTCTTTTTAACCTATAAAGTTTCTCTTATCTGTCAGCCCAAAGTTTGCCAAGTTTTTACCTCTCACATTCAGTCTGCTAATTCAGAAAACTATATCTGCAAGTACTAACTATTGTTGCATTTTTAGACAGTTTACATTCAACATACTATAAGCTTTTGACCACAGATTTTAAATTAATACGTTTTAGATAGTTATCATGTGAATTAAAGATATATTATTAAGGGCTTTTATTCATATTTATGTATTTTGTTTATGTTTGTGTCTATGAGAGAGTGAAAGAGAAAGAGAGTGCAAAGAACAAAGAGGACCTATGCCAGTTACTTAATATTTCATCAAATATTATGTTTAAAAGCTTTTAAAATATCTTAAGCTTCTTATTTTTAATGTCTTCATTTAAGCCAGGTAAAATCTAACACTTGCTAGGAAAACCTTCCAATTATCCCATAACCATACCTGAAATAAAACATCGTTGTTTTGCGGGTACATGGAGAAATGGAGAAATTTCCAAAAGGACAAACTTTAAAAGCTGCTGCCACTAAAGCATTTATTGGCTGTAAAAAATGTCTGTGGTGCAGTCACTTGTGAAATCTCATCTTGTGAAATCTCTGGGCGAGATTTAAAAATGTTTTGCAGTTTCATAAGGTGTGGAGCAAATTTGGCCAATTCCTAAAGTAGTTCTACGCTCCCAAAGCTGCAAGATTTCCAGATGTCTGGATTTCTAAGACCCCTTTCCCCCAAATAAAGCCCTAGGAATTAATTTACATAATAGCAAAGTTTGAACATCTTATCTGGAGTTTTTATATCCTAAGCAGATTTGTTCTGGTTTTTTGAACCTTTCTTTCCGACTGAAATCAACAATGGCTTCCATTAAAATGCTTTGGCATTCATGTAACAGAAGCTATATATTTATTCTGATTTTTTTAATGAGTATCATTAGGAAATGTTAATGGAGGTTTAGCATTAAGAAGTAGACTTCTTAACTGTATTGACTCTATGAATCTGTTCAGTGGAAACAGTTGCTTCAGCCAGAATGGATTAATTAATTGGCTGTAGGATAAAGTGCTGAGGCATAAGCTGCTGGATAAAATTCACCACATTTATTTTTTGCTAGATTTTATTGCTGTCTAAGGTGAAAGAGCTGTATAAGTGGTTAAGAGTTTTGCTGCACTAACCATGTTAAATACATTGAATAAATACATTTAGTATTTTTTATTGAATTAAAGTTAATAAATGCATTCGCCCTGCGTGATTAACTATATCAAACAGGAATGGTGGTATATGAATTTATTTTTGCTTCCCATAGGATTCCATTAGTGTAACCACAGGAAAAATAGTGCTGCTGTTTCTTTCATTAGAATCAGAGTAATTTTGTTTCTCTCTATTCACTTTGTTTCAGGCTCTGCATTGTGTGTGAGTAATAACTTAATGCTTTACCTGAAATGCAATAATAGGGGCTTCTGATGAATTAAACCAATAGTCATTCAAACTGGGGCTTAGGAAAAATGCTTCCTTGCGATAATTACAAAGCAAGCCACTCTATACTTGTAAAAATCCACCATTAATTTGAGCTCATGCAACCAATGGGCCTATTGAAACAAATTTAGATCTATAAAGTTTAATTGTATTTCATTATATGGCATGATCTTGTGCATTATTTTCAGTGAACAGTAAAAAGAAAAACTGGCGTTGAATGGGGAGGCACGTATTACAATGATGCAGTTGTGTTTTTCAGTCCAGTTCTGGATATATACATTTAATAGCAGTTTTACAAATAATTTCTTTTTGTCATTTTCTTTCCTTGATCTTATCCTTTCCTATAGCTCAGTGATGGACTACTGCTTCTTTTTGGACTATAGATTCTATGAATAAATAAATCTAGGGCCACGCTCCTTTCCTGTAGTTTCACAATTACCCATAAATTGCATTTGGCTCAAAAGGCAGAAATTCCACAGTAGCCTCATGCTTGACTGGTTACCATCTCCAATGCAAGGTATTCACCAATGCTATGTAAAACTTTATATAGCTTAGGTCAGTGTTTCTCAGCCTTGAGAACTTGAAGATGGATGGGCTTCGGTCCCTGCAGTTCCCTAGCCAATATCCTGGCTGGGGAATTCTGGGAGTTGAAGTCCACACATCTTCAAATTCCCAAGTTTGAAAAACATTAACTTAGGACAAGCTACTTACACAACTGCCTACTTCCACAGTGTCTGTTTGCATTCTTAGACTATCAAATGGGGCATCTCTTGTGGGATCTACCAGAAAGAGGTTTGAAAACTAGGGCCAATTTTGCTTTCACTATGGTGGCTGCCATCTTATGAAACACACTACCACTCAAGTCAAAAGAAACTCTTCTCTTAATTACAGTTCAGGAGATAACTCAAATTTTTAAACAGGTTTCTTAATGTTATTTAATTTTGATAATAAATGTGAGTTATTTTATGGATATATTTATTTTTGCTTCATAAGCTCATCAGAGCCATTAGAGAAAGGGCAAAGAATGAATGGATCAATCAGCAATAAGCACTAATAAATGGATCCCATTATTTTGAGTTATGAAATGCACCAAGATTTTAACAGAAATCCTATCTGCCCCTCCAAAGGCCCTTGTGCCCTTTGTTGTTTTCCTAAAAGTTAAATGCTCTCCAGAAACCAAAAGAAGAAGCTAGATCAGTAGTATTTATAGCAGGGCTATTTTTTCCACCTATTTCTGTTTTTGAAGTTTCATTACCTTGGAATCTTAAGCTTGGTTAAATCTTTTCTTCTTTAATTTTCAGCATTGGAGTGAACCCTCTTGTATTAGAAACATAACAAAGAGTGTGATTGTCTTCCCAATTTCCCAATCAAATCGCTCCTGAAAACTGTTCTAACACTTTCCCCCTCCCTGGTTAATTTTGGACAGGGGGAAAAAGTTGAGAAAACATATATTACAAATGGAAAAAAAGGTATTTGAATCTCCCTATGAAATTTCTAAGGATGAGGAAGAACGTAATAAAAATCTTTATAGGATCCTCGGTGGGGGAGGGATTGCATATAAGACCAGTTAAACTACAATATAGCAACTACTAACTGCTGCTAGAATCCACTGAAGAAACAGGCTTTATTTTACGGATGCATTAAGAATGTGTTCAATTGAGAAAATAGCACAATTACAAAGCCCCTGGCAGATAGCCTCTGTCGAGTACAAGTGAATGTTTTTCTGTGAAATCTCCAGATTTCTAACTGCCAATGTCTAGTGATCCAGTTGCCAAGTAGATATACTTTTTGATACTAATTGAGGCTAATTCTTCCTGCATGCTCGGAGTTTGCTCAGCATAGTAAAAATCCAGTCCACTGCAGAAAGCATTCAGAATACTTCTGCTTGTGTATATGAAAGTTTAAACTTCATCTCACTTGCATAGGATTCTTTGGGCCAACTAACTCATGACTCTCATTTATTGTAGCAACATAAATGTCTCCAGAGTTCTGGCTTCTAGGGTTGGTTGGTTGGTTTGCTTTTGTTTTATATTTATTTATTTATTTATTCCAATAATTATGGAGGAATAAATAGTAGCACGAATTAAATCCAGCTACCATTTATTTTTGCCCATTTTTTAAAAAAATCAGAATCACTTTTCATGTAGAGAAGATTCTTTCATTTTTAAAAAAATTTGGAGCAAAAATTAACCTTGGACTCACAACAATGTGGCACTGTCCATCAAAACTACTTTTTCCTTTGCAATATACTATTTGGAATGACTGCTTGTCATTCACAATGACACAAATTCCAGAAAGTATTGCAGAGAAGAGGCAGTCATATTCCTGTGATTCTGTAGGGAATGTTTGCTATGTTGAGCAACACAGACTGAGGATCTAGTTTTTAAAATTATGTTCAATTTGCTGTACTAGCTTTTGTTATGGAATTCCTTACAGTCTTGGAAACAACTGATATGTTTCTTGCAGTTTCAAAAATTCACTCTCTGGTTAAAACCAAAACTTTTCTCTCAGAGACTATATCTGAATGTTAGAATGATAGCTGCCAGGAAAGACTCAGCATTCATGGTAAATTCATATTTGACTGAATTCTTATGCTTCCTCTTCTATAGAAAAAAATTATACCAAAAGGAGATCTCTTATGGAGTTTGAGTAATACCAGGGAGAAACACAGTGAATCATGAACATTTCTCTCCATTTCACATTGAGCCTTACAGCTCAAATATTGCCCAATATGTCTACTATTGGGACAAACAAAAATAACATTAAAAGTAATCCAAACCTTACAAGCACTCATATTTCACTATTACAAATGTTAGAATAACCTTTATCAATGCAGCACACTGGGGTACAGGGCCACTGATGATAAATAAATCTCTAAACTTTCCTCAGAACTTTGAAGGTGCAAATATGTATGCAGCATTATAATAGTAACGTGGGGTTTGCAAATAGCACAAACTGTAATAAATCTTTCCACTGATGCAGGGGACTGGTAAGAGAAAATTACACTGTCCCCTACTTCACTGGTTGCAGATTGTTATAGCTCAAAAGGAAGAGAGGAGATTGACAGGAACATTTATAAAACCATGCAAGATCATGTACCCATCTTGCCTTGTGAGTGTATCATTTGCATAAGAAAGGAATCAGATAGGAGAAATTAAAATAGAGAAAAATGATAAAGGTTGAACATGTGATGTCTCCTTGCAGTTCTCCTAAAACAAAGCCATTCTTCAGATGTTATCATTTGCAAATATACCCCTTTGTTTATGTCTTGTATTTTTTTTCTCCTTCTCTCCCTCCCTCCCTCTTTCTCTCTCTCTTTCTCAAACACACAGTGCTGACATTATAGCATTCGTTTGTACAAAACTGTCACACATTCATTCATCGTTGTCAGCAAAATAGTGTAATATATGTGGGCAATTATAATGGGAATAAAATGCTGTGGAGGAGGAATAATACATGATTCACTGTCAAGGCACACATGCTGAATTAAAACCATCTTCTTGGTCAAAAGTTAACATGTTATGACCCTTTCTTAAGCACTATAAAAAGCAATGCAATAGGTGATAAAATTCTGAATAGAATTGCACACATGCAAATGTTGGGAATATATTACCTGTATTTTATTTAAACCCGAAATTCACTTTTGTTCTGCACTTTCTTTCTTTATGAGGTGCTAGGGTTTGAAATATTGAGCCAATTAGGATATTATTTCAGCAATAAATATGGTTTATAAGATACAGGACAGTTTCAGTATTTTAGAATAATATTTAACATCCAAAACTTCAATCTTTTTGGTGAGCAAAAACAGCATCTAAACAGGAGAATGTTTCTCATTTAATAGTAGCCATCATAGTCTCCATGGCTATGTAGTCTACACTCATGGAATATGTTCAGGATTGTATCAAATTCCTATTTTCCATTGTGAGGCATCAACAGCAGTTTTCTGTAGCAATATATTTATACTAGTAGGTATCATTGGTGTTAGAGTACCAATTGTTATTGGGCATATCACTGATTTTTAAACATGCTGAATTTACTCATAATCCTTAGTGGAACAAGCGTCTTCTGTGGGCATTGGTAAACTAATGTCTTTGCAGGAACCAAGGGGACCAATGCTGTCATAAGAAGAAAGGTTTTCATGGTTCAAATATTTTCATTTTTAGACTAGCTGCAAAACTGTAAGAGAAGGATTGGCCAGAATTCTCTCTTGAGTAAAAATGTTAAGTGGCTGTAATTTGATTAGGGGCAGTGCAAAAAGCCAAAATCTAGAACAACTACTAAATTTATACAGGGTATCTTCAGTTCCATGGCAACTGTACAGTGTTCCTTGTGAAGAAAAATAGACTTAATAAGTACAAAAGAGTTTCTCTTTGGGGAGCTGAGGGTAGTGAGATGACCCTTGCCACAGAAAATTGCTAATATCCCTTAATATTGAGGCCAAACCATTTTACCACTAACACTGTTACCATTATCACACTCATTTTTCTTAGAAAGCTTCACTCTTGAACATCAGCCCAAGGAACAGAGCATCAGGGATACTTCTTTGTTCCTCAACTCTGCTGCAGAAGTGTAAATCATGGGCTTGTACCTCATCCAGATTTGCTGCTAAAAATACTAGGAATTGTGACTTCTTGAAAGCTTAAGCATAATGTTTGTTCAAATCTGGCAACTTTAATACCCAACGATGGTTGGGGAATTCTGGGAGTTGAAGTCAACACTTCTTAAATTTGCTAAGTTTGAAATATTGAGTTAGCACAAGCATTTTGAGAGCTAGCCTTCTCATCTGAGTATACATGTGTGTGCCCAGAAGATATTTTCACCAGCATTGCTCTCAATGCTCAATGGCATTGTGGATAACAATATTGCACTTCATTGAAGGAAATACTGCAACTATCCAAATAGTTGTAGTCTGCTGCAGACAATTACTGGGAGTTCAGCCCCTACAATATCATTGTAACATCTAGTGCAGGGATGGGATTCAAATTTTTTAACAACTGGTTCTGTGGGCGTGGCTTAGGTGGTGGGCATGGCTTGGTAGTCATGTGACCGGGTGGACATGGCTTGGTGGTTGTGTTATTGGCTGAGTGTGGCCAACTCAATAACACTCACATTGAGGCACGCATCTCCTCGCCTGACCTCTCATGACTGTGGGGATGCTGCAACAGTCATAAGTGTGAAAAATATAAGTCCCTTTTTTCAGTGCCATTGTAATTTTGAATGGTCACTCCACACAAGCAAAATACCAGCAAAGGAGGGGAAAAAAATTCCAGAGACGTTCCTGAGACAGGAAGTCTGGTCCTGCCAAGAATACAATAAGGGTTAACAGAGAGGCAGTTTCTGTAATCAACACCAGAATGTTTCCTTCCTGCCTTCCTTACAGGATTAGGCCAGTAATTTCTTCTAACAACTGGTTCTCCAAACTGCTTAGAATGTTAACAACCGGTTCTAGCAAATAAGTGCGAATCCCACCCCTGGTCTACTGCACACAAAACAAGATCAAAGGATTTACTTGGATGAGCTACTATTAAAATTCTGAACTTTATGAAAGGATTCAGTATTGGAGAGAGAAACATAATCTACATTTTTGTTATCATTCTTAAATCTAGTATTTGGCATTAGATTATTTGACAGGGTTTTTTTAAAAAATCAACATACCAAATGATCATAAGTTTGCAATAAGGTTATAAGAGAAAAACCATCATTTTCTGGGCACTGTAATAAAAGCAACATTTGTATTCTTGTTATTAAGCAAATGGCTTTTTAATGGACACAGCTATAGCTGGTATATAATAATCAGACCGCTATCAAATGCTTTCCACCAACCATTAATTTAAAGAGTATGTTCCTTTATTGTTAGAATAAAATATTATATTATTTTGGAAGGATTTAAAAGAGATGAAATTTACTTGTACAATAAATCCACCTGACTTTTCTGTCTCTGAAGTATTTTCCTTTTTTCTTTTGCCACATTCTTTCAGTACAGAGCTGTGTGAAGTTAAATTCAGCTTGCATATTTTGCTAACACTGCAGGGCAGTCTTTTGAAGGTCCTACCCATTTTGTATCATTTTACATTTGATTGGGAGATTTTTATAACCCCCTTATTATTTTCTAGATAAAATGTTAGCCTCTTGGGCTGATGTGCCAGTCGTTACTCCAACATGAATATTTCATCCACTCTCGCAGTTCTGAACATGGCAGGAATGATTACAAACTTGAAAATGCTACATGCTTTTATTGCATAGCAAGATTCCTTATTCATCTGTTTGCATTGTGGCCAGTGTTTTTGAAAACCTGTGCTTTGTTTATTACTTTGTTTTTATGATTCTTTTGGCTTTGAGACACTAAAAGTGGCATCGTGATAATGTTCTATTACCAATGGTGGGATTCAAAAATTTTTAGTACCAGTTCTACGGGCATGGCTTGATAGATATGGCATGGCTTGGTGGGTGTGGCTTGGTGGGTGTGGCAGAGGAAGGTTACTGCAAAATCCCCATTCCCTCCCCACCCCGCTAACTTGCTTTCCAGCTCCATTCTCCTGTGCAGGGCAACAAAAGAAGACCCAGCCAATCAGCTGGGACTTGGGAGGCAGAGAACAGGTGGGGGCAGGACCAGACAGAGATGGTATTTGCTGATTCTCCGAACTACTCAAAATTTCCACTACCAGTTCTCCAGTACTGGTCAGAACCTGCTGAATACCACCTCTGCTGTTACCCTGAGTGGGAAGTTAGGACAATATTTTAAACCGCTCTTTATATGTATTTTAGATGAATGAAGAGTACCAGAAATTTTACACATGTTTTGAGGACTGTGTTTAAGTAACAGATATTCCCACTGAAAATCAGTGGTTAGCATCCACATTTCAGTCATTGAGCAAGGGAGGAATCAAGCACTACACAAATTGATCTGCTGAAGTGTTTTGCATATTGCAGATTGCCTTATTATGAAGGTGTAATCATTCTTTTCTTTTCCTGATCATCATCAGAGATAAATAATAGGTCATAATGGCCCAGGGCCTTCAGTGCAGTGGGCACTATATCATGAGACATATGCGCTGATATTGAGTGAAAATTAAAATACTTCTTTTCTGAATGTGCAAATGAGAACAGTTATTCCCATTTTCTCCAAACTAAACAGCAAAGCATACAAAATGTTGAGCTCAAGAAAATAAAAGTAGTTGTGCTACATAATAAACAAAAGCTGGCACATTTTTTTCTTCTTCTCAGCTTCTATTTTCCCTTGAGATACTTGAAACTGCTGTGAAAATTAGTTCTAGAAGAGCAACAGTAAATTCCCATTGGTGAAAATGCAATCCATTTCCAACAGGATGCTTGTAAAATTGTTATAGTGTAAATGCACCAGGTGCCTAATGCCGCAAAAACTGATTTTCTATGAGAATGTCCCATAATTTAATTAATCATTATTAACTTGCCTTCCTCTTTTTCCAATGTGTCTACTTAGAGTATTAATAAGCCCAGATCTAACGAATTGTATTTTAATAATCTTGTAGGGAAGATTGATTTTATGGATCATGTCTCAGGGAATCATAATTGTCATGATCTGTCCTTGTAACACACTGCCATGAAGCACTAACAAACTCCTGAGATCTGTGTCAACAAGATTGCATAGAATCCTCCTGTAGAAAAGCTGTATAACTGTTGAAAAATGTTGGTTTAAAGTAGTCACTATCCCCATCTAATCACCACTGAAAAGATGAGAGTTTTAAGAACCATAGACCTCTACTCTGAAATCTGAACTGAGGTGCCAGAAAAACCACCACTCATACTAAGCTTTGGGTGGTCCAATTCATGAGAGAACATTCTCAGTGGCAAAGCTCTGATTATAAAATTAGCTTTTATAGAAAGTACATTTGGCAGCCATTATGTCAGTTGTTCAATAACAAATGAATCATCTGTTCTTCTCAAGTATTTATGTGGTAATACTGTCCTGGGTGTAGAATGCTTCCAGAATTGAGGGTTGACTGAATGTATTTGGTTTTGTTTTAGAGTTGTTAGTTGTGTACTGAATGAATATATTCAATGCATAACTGTGGGCTTTTTTCAATAGGGAAGGTTGTAAGTGAATTATATAAGCATTACATGGTCAGTTTTTTTTAAAAAAACATACACTCAGACACATAAACTTATATAAGAAGGAAAGTTTCACACAGGCTTTAAATTAATCTAGATTTTAGAAAGATGCCACTGGTACTAATATATTTAAAAACTGTATAGTAAATCAAGCCAAAAACAATATCGCTCACATAGAGAACTATGATTGCATGACTACAATTTGAGGGAACATTGATTTCTACATACATTTATTATTTATTTTCTTAGGACAATCATGAGCATTTTAAGGATACTAAAGTTCATCTCATCTTACCTTACTTTATTATTTTTTAATCTTTCATTGAAAAAAATATTTTTGCACAACCCAATCCAGAGTTACTGCATGAAAAGTGAGGATGGTCATCCTAGCTGTCTATTTATCTCCATTTTAAAAGAAAAAAAAGAATGCTGCATGGCTATATTTTCTACAGAAAAAAGGTATTAATCCCTACCTTTTTTAAGAATCATAGCATGTGCTTTAAGCCTTATGTTTTATGGAGAGAAAAACATCTGTAAAATGATGTTAATTTTTCTAACCTGTTGTCATCCTGCTGGGAACCAAGAAAATATAGCTCCTTTTGATTGACATTCATATTATATACCCAGTAGACTGATTGACTTTCAATATTTATACACCACAGTTAGATCAACAGTTACAAGATGGATTGCTTCTTGTTACAAATTCAGGAAGTGTAATTAAACACAGAAAACTGTGCCTTCTCTTGATGGCCATCTCCTGCTCAAGTTTTGATTGAATCCTTCCATTTCAATATTGGAAAGTTTATGTAGGATTTTAAAAAATACACATCACAAAATCCTTTGAAATGAACTTGATGCTAATGATTTCATACTTGCCAGTAGAATGCTGAGATGAGATTTTTTTAAATTCCATTTGCTCCCCCTCCCCCAATATCGAGACGATTTGCTAAGGCACTGGTGTTTTAAATTAATATTATTTGCCAGTAAATATAATATATATTTAAGATAGAAGATTCACTTGTTTTGCAAAGATTATTGAATATATGTGGAGACTGCAATAGAAGTTGAAATACTGTTTGAATTAATACTTCAAGATTATGATTTGCAATGGATGGATGGATGGAAGGAAGGAAGGGAGGGAGGGAGGGAGGGAGGGAAGAAGGTTCTTCATTCCATAGATAGATTTTTATTTGTGGTACTATACAGAATGTTAATGCATTATCATATGATGAGACATATTAAAACAATAAATAATTCCTGAACCATGCAGTATTAAATAAAAGCATCCTTCTGACAATGCAGACTGGAGAATAATAGTGACTCACTGAACTAAATATATCTTAACAAAATAAGCAATTTTCAGACAAGTAAAGAACAATATTCCTTTGCCTAATATATCAGGAACAGAGAATCAATGTTCTACTTATAACACAGGGTTATTTTTTTTTTTGCTTGGGGGTAGGGATTTTTTTATTTTTGGTTCATATTAAACAATGAATCTGAAAAGTAGATAAAACTGTCTATGATCTGTCTCTCCATAGCAATAGCCAGTATTAAATTTTGCCTATAATCATAAATTCAGGAAGAGTCCAAACTACAAATTCTGTGGCTTTCTTGTATTACAAATCTATGGAATATATATGCCTAGAATAAAACAGTGAATATAATACTTGATTCCACAAACTGTTATATTCTTAAGAAGTTGACATTTGTTTCCTCAACACTGTTTTAAAGCAATCTCATTGATGAGAAAATCAAATCTATTTCCATCATGTCCCAAATTTCTCTGTAATTAGTTATTTGAAAGGACTGGAATTCTCTGACAAAGTTCATCCTGCGAATTTCATAACTTTCGGTACTCAGTGGGATTTACCGGCTACCACACATATTTTTTCAGGTTGCGGTGTTAAGTATTTCTTCTATACTATAAATTCCATAGATATTTTGTGAGAACCATAGCTATGAAACCAGACTCCAGAGTATTGGGAAAAATCTTTCCAAATCTGACATCAGCGAGCCTTCAAAACTAAGGACACTGGAAGAAAGAAACAACTTTTTTTCCTGGAATATGTTTTTTACATTAATTGTTTCAATGTATCCAGGACTAAGTCCAGATCTAAGGGGAAAAGGATATCTGGTAACTTATTGCTATTTGTCAATTAGCTCTTCCAGAAGTGCTATGTAGATTCTTTCTTATTTGATGAGGTTCTTTGCAGATGAGACGATTAGATGTTAGACAGTACAACCTCTTTTTTGTTTATATTTTTTTCCTGGACTTTACTGTTGACACCCTTTTTTCTATCAAATCTTTCATGCTGTTACTACTAGAATACTTAAGTATTGTCAGAAGATAATCATCTCTTTGAAGTTGTCATTCATTTATTTATTGGGGTGGCCTGAGTCCAGTTCAAAAAAAATAAAGAGCCATAAGAAGGAAGAACTGAAGTTTTGAAGTTGTTTCCAATGGCAACTAAGCAGCAAACTGAATCACTGAGCTATATGTGCTGGTCACAGTCTTCCCTGCTATAATACTGAATTATTTTTAAATTATAGTAATTAATTTTAACTCTGTGGGTGTCTATATATGCATGTGTGTAAGAGATTATATTATCATATGGTTTAATTTATGCACGTAGATTTTGTCTTTTTTGGAAATTCATTTCCTTAAGATTTTTTTTTTGTTTTTGTAATATCATAAGGATACATTAGGATGTATCTGAATCATTTCTGGCTATATCACAAAAAATCTTGCTCAATTTAGACATCTTCCTGGCAACTTTCCCTCTTCCTAATAGTCCTAGAAGGACAAGGGCTATTTCTAGCAGCTTAACTCATTTCAAAATCATCTGTTTCATTTCAGCTGTTTCAAGCAGTGAAGAAAAACTTTTTTGGAAGGGTGGAATAGCATTCAACTGCAAAAAGAATTTTCTGACCTGTATAGGTCTGTGATGGTGAACCTATAGCATGCATACCGGAAGTGGCACACAGACCCATCTCTCTGGGCACGCCTGCCATTTGCCTGTTGCTCTTCCAGATTCCAGTGCGCACATGGGCACCGGCCAGCTTGTCTTCACGCATGCATGTGCACCAAAAACCAGAAGACCAAGTGACTGGCGTACATGCACATGCCAGAAACCAGAAGCTTAGCTTCCTGGCCCCTGCATGCATGCTGAGGAACTGCTTTTCCAGTTTCCAGCACTCCCTCATGCCCACTCCCATTTTGGCACTCAATGCCAAAAAGGTTCTACAAATGATATAGGTCATCAACCAGACTTGTGGCCTTCAATTCCAGAATCCCCCAGCCAGCATGGCCGGCTGGGGAATTCTAGGAATTGAAGTTCAGAGATCTTAAGGTAACCTGGTTAACATAATCCATGCAACCACAGTCCTTTTAGGAAAAATCATTCCTATGGATACACCTAACTTCTAGACCCCATGCCAGAAAAAAATATCCAAGTCTTCTAGGACTTATGAACTTATCAGCAAGTTTGATGAATGTTGGGCTTATTTCCAAAACATAACAGTTGCTCGTTTCCTAGGCCCCACTGTAAAGAAACAATCTCAGTGGTCCTGCAAATAAGTTTCATACAAAAGGAAAGAGTTAAGTACATCCCTGCTCCTTCATTTGCACATTTAGTTTATTTTTCTTTTTAAGGATCATTACTTTTCCAATTTATTTAAACAAAATATAAACATTTTTGTCCCTGTTGATGGAAACTGACAGAATTGCCATGAAAGACTTACCCAAAAACATATTGATAAGAAATAGCCAGTTGCTCAAGAATTATGTCTTAATAGATAATATTAAACACAATGGGGTCAAGCCATACAGAAGTAGACCCCTCTGAACCTTTGTGCATTAATCCAACTGCTGATGTTCTTGGCGCTCCCCACCTAAATCTGGAAACCACAAGGGACATTTCTATTTCTGGTTGCTTAAAAACTAGGTAATCACAATTTGCAGTTTGGAGTCTTTTTTTAAAAAATTATTTTATTGATTTTTAAAAACAAACATAAACAAACAAAACATAGAACATAAAAACATAAAACATCTTTTTTGAAAGC